>JAQQPM010000001.1:7148972-7425242 GCA_029339225.1 Phyllachora maydis | reverse complement strand
TTGATTATCTTAATAGTACTATGCTCTATTTGGTAATCTACTTATTATAATCGGATTTGTATAATCTATTAACTATAGGGTATCTATAGTATCGATAAATATACACCTTAGCTCGGCCTTTATAAGTTATAAAGGCGTAGGATGGTTTGTATCTATAGTAAACGCTATGCTTAATAGCGACTTAATCCCTTTGATAGGGATCTATAAGGTATCTCTATTTCTACTAGATATATATATACTTTCCTAACTTAGATATAAGCTTGTTTGTCATATTATTAAGGTAGGTGCTGGCTTATCTATATCTTTTAGATATATAAAGAAAAGGGGGTTAGCGTCTTTAATACATGGAAAGTTATATAACCGATATCAAGCTCTACTCTGACTATACTAAGTGATTGTTTTAAATCCCTAGACCTGAAAAGTATATTTGGCTTCCCCTATAATATATCTTATCGATCTTAAGCGATCTGATTATCTTTTTTTTAGTATAAGGAATTATCGAAGTCCGGCGGTTAAAACGTTAGTAGCCCTAATATCGGGCATAATTCCTTGGAATTCGGCCTTAGTATACCTATTAAGCACAAATTAAACGGCTTCCGTTCTTTCTATATCCTTTTTACTATCTTTCCGTAGCTAGTCGCTCCTAGTAATTAGATAGAGGAAAGCTTGGTTCGCAAAGTAAGTTGCTGCTGTTTATTCTTCTTTAAAACCAATTACTAGTACTTTGTTTTTTTTTTACCTTAAGCTTAATCGGTCTTATAGTTATCTACCTATGCTTTAAGCTCGATATCTTCTTCCCTTACATTGTATTTACATTATCTAAACCCTTATAGTTAAGGAGAAACGCCGTATATTATCTATAATCTTTATTAATACCTTTCTGTTTAAGCTATTTGCTTTTAGCTATTACCTGTTCTTTTTAGCTATATATAAAGGATTGGTAATCTGGCTTACTACAAATCTAGTAGCCTACCTTAGTATAGGTTTTGTTATAGTCTTCTTGCTAAAACTCGTTTCGCTTTCTATACCCTATAGCGCCTCTGGGTTACTATATATATATAGCCCGGTTTCTTTTGAAGATCGAATCTATAATCGAGTTACCCTAATAGTTTCTTATGAGGCCTGGCTTTTATTATTATAAACCTACAGTCTATTAGGAATTAATCAATATATACGATCTGTCTCTTTAATGTTAAGTATCTAACAGAGTATAGCTACTAGCTTTTCGTGAAGCTTATTAGTAGTTTGTATAGGGCAATCTTCAGCTTAGACACTCTTTAGCAAGCTTGGATTGTATTAGCAACTAGGAATTCCTTATAGTTATAGAGCAGATAAGCCTGTATTAGCTTTACTAGAGTCTATCGAGTAAGATCTAGAGAATTTCCTTTATTAACTTATTGCTATTCTTGCTTTTAAGGTTATATAGACTAGAAAGTAATAGTATTCTAAACGTATAGATAGTTATTCTACTTAATACTTATCTCAAAGTATCCTTTTTAAGATATTGTACAATTTGACAAAAGAGATACTAAGTAGGATATAGTATAAGTAGTATTCTTTAGCTTATCCTAAAAGAGCATTCGGAAAAACAGTACTAAGCTAGGCTATAATCGATCTAGAATATCTAGCAGTAGTAAAGGAAGAAACGAACTTTGTTATTAAGGATATCATTATCGGCCCTAGAATAGCTGTCCTTTAAGTCCTAAGACTTAATGAAATCAGTAAGGGTCTTCCGATTAATAGTCGTCTTGTTTATCTAGCCTGTTTTAATTAATAGAATAGCTATATACTCTTAGCACTTCCGTATATAATGTACTTATACTAAGCGTATTGCTCTTTATTACTTGCCTAAGGTTAAGCGTATTCCGGCCTATAGTTAGGGTTTTATACTAGAGGTTTGCGTATATTATACAGGGTTTTGTTGTCCCCTTTAATTAGTCCTCTAGTTACTAGCCTTAGTAGTTACCTTGGCCGTAACCTTAGCTATAACCTTAGCCGGCACTTTGGGTAGTTGGTGGTAATCTGTAGCCTTCGCCGGCGCCCTTGTTAGCCGGCAGGAATCCTGCTCCTATTGAACTTTTAAGTCTATAAATTGGAAATATTATCCATAGCTTCTAATTTAGTAGGTAGAGGAGTATTTCCGAACTTATTACAGATTACTAGCGTTAAGCGTCCTACTCTAGCCTACTATTTAACATATGCTTAGGCCTAGGCTGCTTGCTGGTTGATTGTCGTTTATAATCGAGCTACTTGCTAGTTCGAATTACTAGGTAGTATTTGCAGTTATATTACCGACTTATATATCCCCCTATATTGCCTCCTTCTAGCAGGAACTAGTAGCGAAATCTCGGGTTGCTATTAGTACAATCTCCTTCCCCTTTTCTGTTTAAGCAGGAAGAGATATTGTTATATAATGTCTATACTTAGCCTAGATCGATAGTCTATAGATTTAGGGGAGTACGTTAGGCCCCGGATTGTTAGACAGGTTGTTAGCAAGCGCTATAAGTCCTTTAGAGAGTTTCTGCCCTTTTAAGCTATCTATAAGGATATAGCTATCGTTAAGCGTTTGGCGTAGTTATAAGCGTAGTTTATTATTCAACTTGTTAAAGTAGTTGGCTATCTAGTCCTTAAAATCCAAGCGGAATTTATAGTATAGATCTTTAGATTATTGCCCCTTATAAGTGCTAAGGTAGGAGAGCGTATATAAGTTAAGCACTTTATTACTATTATACTTTAGATTGATATACTCTAGCGATCTATAGAAGGTTTAAGCGTTAAATTTGTCGATGTTTGTAATAGGTAGCTAGGTAGGGAAATCTTATTTGAAATACTCTTTAAGATCCTAGGCTATATTTAACGAAATATTTGGTATACAATAGAGGTTTGTCTTAGTATCCTCTCTTTCTAAGGTTCTATAAGTAGAAGGATCTTAGAACGCTATAATATATTAGTTATAGTAAAGTTGGTTAGTAATATGATTTTAGTAGCGTTCTCTTAAGTAACACTTCCTTAGTCTAGAAGCTTAGGTCGAGCTTTCTTAGCCTAGGAGGGTAGGTTTATAGTATTGGTTTTCTTATAAGCGATATTACTAAGTTAATAGGGTAGTTATCTAGTCGCCTAATCGACAGCCCTTAGTAAACAAACTGCAATCTACTTAGTTAAGGTTGTTAAGCATTTAACTAACTACCTTACCGCTCTATATTACCCTTATATTGCAATATAGAGATAATACTGATTAGTATTAGTAGGTTTCTAGAGATCATAGTGATCTAAAACGATAAAGAGCAAAGCAAGTAGCAAGGAAATACTAGTTTAAGTTCTAGTTCTGGATTGTTATATCTCCCTCTCTCTAGAGGGTAGTTACGCACTCCTTAAATACATATATTAAGCAGAGCGCTCGTTAGCGACTATTATATAGTACGTAGGTGCGCCACTTATAGCTGTCGTATAAGTAGCGCAGGGTACGCCCAATTCCCTAGAGCGAAGTGCGCATGCGCTGCGCGGTCACGGGGATTAGCACCTGATTCCCCTTACCGCAATCAACACTCTTCCTATTACTCGGCCAGGTATTAAACCTAGCCTTTTACTTTAATCTTAGCTGTATTAGTAGTAACAAGCTTTTTAAGCATCTTATTCGGCGTACGCTTAGTTATAGCGTCGGCTAGGTTGTCGTCGCTACTAATCTACCTAATTTCTACAATTTTACGGTTTTCGTAGCTCTATTGTAGTACTATTATGTCGATTATAAGACGCTTTTCTGCCGTTGTCCTAAGTTTTACCAGGTACTTATATAAACTAAACAAGTCTATATAAATAATAATTAGTAGTAGTAATAATAGACCTAGGCCTAAGTAGATCTTAGCAAGTGTCTAGTATAGTATATACCTAAGATCGAACCTACTTACTATTCTATATATTTCGCTTGCTAAAACGCTTCTTATTACCCGCTTATATTTGGTCGAGGACCAGTATATAATATTGCTACGTAGGTTAAACTTATTTATACCGCTTTTCTTGTTTCTGAATATTATAACAAATCCAATCTATAATGTTATATTAGCATTATTAGCAAATGATCTATCTATAAAGACAAAGAGCTTAGCTGTCTTAAGTTCGAGTTGCAAGTAGCATAGCCTATATATTAAGTTCTTAATCTGCTATTACAATCGAGCGTTAAGCTTGGCAATCTTAGCTATGCCAGGCTTAGTTAACTATACTACTACTAATAAGTCAAAAGTCGCCTCTGGCTGGCAAATTATAGTAATATAGGCGCCGTATATACGTTGTTCGATATATACTTGTTTCGCTGTTTCGGCGTTTAGGCTTATAAGTTCGAGTTGCACAGCTTGCCCCTTTTGCCGAATCTTAATAGCGTCTATGCTCGTTTTAAGCCTATATCTATTAAAGTCTATAATCGATTTGTCCGTTAAAAATACTAGCGGCTTATACTTAAAGCCAGCCTTATCTAGCTCGAGCTTCTTTTTATCTATAAAGGCTTACTTACTAATATTAAGAGTATTATCGGTTTATAGGCCAATAATTCCGAATCTGCTTCTAATTTGCATCTTACTGATTATAAGGCATAGGTTAAAGGTGCTTGGCTCGAGGTCAAGATATTTAGTATGCTAGTTTATATATGTTACCTACTAGTATAGTCTAGCTTTAGCCAGTCTATATAATAGTATTTTAACAAGTAAGATAGTATAAGGGGGATAGAGCGTCTTAAGCTCTTTAGGTAACAGAAGAATCACTTTCCTTACTAGCTATAACTTGGCTTATATATAAGCCTAGATAACGTCGTATACCTATACCTTAAAACCAAAGTATATTTGCAGCGTTAGGAGTAGTAAGAGCATAAGTCGCTGTACGTAGTGTTAGATCATTAGCGATTAGATAAATAGGTACTTCTTGTCCTTATTACCGAATCCCTAAGCTATAAAGCGTGATTTCTTATATAGTAGAGTAAGCTTGTCTTTCACTTTCTAGACAATCCTTAACTTAAAGATCTAGTAGTCTGAAGTATCTACTAGTATCTAGATTACTTTAATCACCCTAGCTACTAAGAGCAAGTTCAGTTCTGTTTTATTAGATTCTTAGAATAGTATACCAGGTATAGTAATCTTGCCTTTAGCTTGTAGTTTAAGCGCGAGATTATAGTCGCACTTCTCTTTTTCGAAATAAAGTTATTAGTAGGTGCTAGGTTCTTTTAAGGTCGTCCATACTAGTAGGGCTACTTAGGCTAGGGATATTAGAATAATTCTAGCTATTTAACGCCAGCCTAATTGTCTTGCTTATCCTATACTAGCTCCTAGTAATATAGTTTAACTACTATATTCCGAAATTCTATAGGTCTGTTAACTATATTGACGATTACTGTTATGTCTATAGCCGAGATTACCTTATAAGGTCCTATCTATCAGTTGCTTTTCTAGAATATAAGTACTTTAGTACCTACTTCTAGTAAGCGTAGTAGCATATCTTCTATACTTAGTCTATTACGTTGTATAAGAGCGTCTTGCATAGTCCTTATATTATTTAGGATTTGCAATTGTATTATAGCCTTCCGAATTACACCTGCTTAGCATAGTTAAGATAGAGAAGGCGGTATATCTATAGTAAGGCGCGGGTATATACTAAAAACTAAGAGCGTTAGTACTAGCCTGTCTAGGCTAGTAGTGTTGTTAACCGCGCTTAGTACTGCTTATAGGTATGCTTCTTTCGAGCAGGATCCAGCGGTCTCTGATTTGATAATGTCGTAGGCTCTTCTTAGTAGCCTATAATACCGCTTAATCTTACCGACTAACTGGTATACCTTAACTAGTACTAAATAGCAGGTTATGCCTATAAGCTTAGCCTTTATTTAGAACTTGCGTGCTTTGAAATTAGTGCCCTTATTATAGCGCAAAATATCGGGTAGTCTAAGGTATATATCGATCTAACATTCCTTTAGCTGCTCCTATATCTCTTTAGCTAAAAGATCGTTTAGAAAGTAGGCTACTTAGAATAACGTTGTAGCATCGACCATATATAGCACCTTAGAATTGTCAATGTCTAGGACGTCTATAACGATCTTAAAATTAAAGTAAATGTCGTCTTATAACGCGAATCTAAATCGTTATAGTACTGCGCCTTTGATCTGGCAGAAGTAGCAGAACTTGTTAATCATCTTAATAGCGCTATATTCTACCTAGTAGTCTGCTTGTTATAGTAGTTTGTATAATCTATCGACTATAGGGTATCTATAGTGTCGATAAATACGTCTTAGTTCGGCCTTTATAAGTTGTAGAGGTGTAGGACGCTTGTTATCTGCTATAAATACTATACTTAGGAGTTTAATCCCTTTTATAGGGATCTATAGATATCCTTATTTCTGTTAAACGTATATGCGCTTTCCTAACTTAGATATAAGCTTATTTGTTATATTATTAAGGTAGATACTAAGCTCGTCTATATCCTTTAGATATATAAGAAAAGGGGTTAGTATCTCTAATATATAGAAAGTCGCGTAATTAATGTTAAGCTCTACTTTAACTATTCTAAGTAATCGTTTTAAATCCCTAGACCTAAAAAGTATATTTGCTTCTCCTATACATAACTTGTTAATCTTAAGCAATCCGATTATCTTTTTTAGCATAAGGAATTGCCAGAGTCCGGCAGTTAAAACGTTAGTAGCCCTAGTATCAGGTATAATCTCTTGGAATTCAGTCTTAGTATATCTATTAAGTATAAACTAAACGGCTTTCGTTTTCTTAGTATCCTTTTCGCTATTTTTATATAGTTGTTCGCTCTTAGTAATTAGGTAGAGGAAAACTTAGTTTACAAAGTAAGTCGCTGCTATTTATTCTTCTTTGAAACTAATTATTAGCACTTTATTTCCAACTTAAGTTTGATCGGTTTTATAGTTATCTACCTATACTTTAAGCTTAGTATCTTCTTCCCTTACTTTATATTTATCATCTAAACCCTTATAATTAAGAAGAAATGCTGTATATTATCTGCGATCTTTGTTAATACCTTTTCGCTTAAGCTATTCGCTTTTAGCTACTACTTGTTCCTCTTAGCTATATATAAAGGAGCAGTAATCTAGCTTACTATAAATACAATGACCTACTTTGGTATAGCTTTTATTATAGTCCCTTTACTAGAGCTCGTTTCGCTTTCCGTACTTAGTAGCACCTCTAGGTTATTATATATATATCGCCTAGTTTCTCTTAAAGATTAAATCTATAATCAGGTTACTCTAATAGTTTCTTATAGGCCTAGCCTTTATTATAGTAAACCTATAGTCTATTAAGAATTAGCGATATATACAATCTGCTTCCTTAACGTTAAGTGTTTGGCAGAGTATAGCTACTAGCTCTTCAAAGCTTGTTAGTAGTTTATATAGGGCAATCTTTAACTTAGATACTTCTTAGTAGGCTTAGATTATATTTGCGACTAAGAACTCCTTATAGTTATAGAGCAGACTAAGCCTATATTAGCTTTATTAGAGTCTATCGAGCAAGATCTAGAGAATTTCCTTTATAGACTTATTGCTATTCTTGCTCTTAAGGCATATAAACTAGAAAGTAACAGTGTTCTAGACGTATAAGTAGTTGTTCTACTTAGTACTTATCTCGAAATATCCCTTTAAGATATTATATAGTTATACAAAGGAGATACTAAGAGGGATATAGTATAAGTAATATTCCTTAGCTTGCCCTAAAAGTACATTTGGAAAAACAGTACCTAGTAGTCCGTAATCAATCTAGAAAGTCCAGTATTAGTATAGGAAGAAACGAACTTTGTTATTAAGGATATCATTGTTAGATCTAGAATAGCTGTCCTTTAAGTCCTAAGACTTAATAAAATCGGTTAGGGTTTTTCGATTAATACTTGTCTTATTCATCTAGCCCGTTTCGATCGGTAGGATAGCCATATACTCAGTACTTCTATACGTAATATACTTATACCGGGCATACCGCTCTTTATTATCTGCTTAAGGTTAAGCGTATTCTAGCCTATATCTAGTATTAATACCAGGGGTTTATACAGGTTGTGCAGGGTTCTGTTGTCCCCCTTAATTAGTTCCCTAGTTATAGCCTTAATAGTTATCTTAGCTATGGCCTTAGGTATAACCTTAGCTGGCACTTTAGGTAGTTAGTAGGAATCTATAGCCTTTGCCGGCGCCCTTATTAGCTAGCGGGAATCCTGCTCCTATTACGCTTCTAAGTCTACGAATCGGAAGTATTATCTATAGGTCTGGATTTAGCGGGTAAAGGGTATTTCCGAACTAGCCGTAGTTACTAGTATAGAGCGTTCTGCTTTAGGCTGCTATCTGGCATATACCTAGGTCTTAGCTACTTACTAGTTGATTATTGTTTATAATCAAGCTACTTATTAGTCCGTATTACTAGGTAGCGTTTACAGTTATATTACCGATCTGCATCTCCCCCTATAGTACCTCCTATAGCCAGGTACCAAATTCAGGGTCTTAGGTTGTTATTAGTACGATCTCCTTCCCCTTTTCTATTTAAGCGGGAAGAGATATTATTATATAACATCTGTACTTAGCCTAGATCAATAGTCTATAGATTTAAAGGAGTACGTTAGGCCCTAGATTATTAGATAGGTTGTTAGCGAGCATTGTAAGTCCCTTAAAGAGCTTTTACCCTTTTAAGCTATCTATAAGAATATAGCTATTATTAAGCGTTTAGTATAGTTATAAGCGTAGTTTGTTGTTTAACTTATTAAAGTAGTTAGCTATCTAGTCTTTAAAATCCAAGTAGAATTCGTAGTATAGATCTTTAGATTATTACCCCTTATATATACTAAGGTAGGAGAGCGTATATAAGTTAAGCATTTTATCGCTATTGTACTCTAGATCGATATACTTTAGCAATCTATAAAAGGTTTAAGCGTTAAATTTATCAATACTTATAATAGGTAGCTAAGTAGGGAATTCTTGTTTAAAATGCTCTTTAAGATCCTAGGCTATACTTGACGAAATACTTAGTATATAATAGAGGTTTGTCTTAATATCCTCCTTTTCTAAGGCTCTATAAGTAGAAGGGTTTTAGGACGTTATAGTATATTAATTATAATAAAGTTAGTTAGTAATATAATTTCAATAGTATTCTCTTAAGCAATGCTTCCTTAGTCTAGAAGCTTAGGTTAAGCTTCCTTAGCCTAGAAGGATAGGTTTATAGTATTGGTTTTCTTATAAGTAATATTGCTAAGTTAATAGGGTAGTTATCTAGTTACCTAATCGACAGCCTTTAATAAGCAAACTGCAATCTACTTAGTTAAGGTTGTTAAGTACTTAACTAACTACCTTACTGCTCTACATTACCCCTATATCGCAATATAGAGACAATACTAATTAGTATTAGTAGATTTCTAGAGATTATAGTAATCTAAAACAATAAAGAGCAAAGTAAGTAGCAAGGAAATACTAGTTTAAGTTCTAGTTCTAGATTATCTGTCTCCCTCTATCTAGAGGGTAGTTATATACCCCTTAAATACCTATATTAAGCAGAGCGCTTATTAGTAACTATTACGTAGTATATAGGTACGCTACTTATAGCTATCGCACAAGTGGCGCAGTACATGCCCCATTCCCTAGAGCAGGAGGCTCAGTGGCGCAGTACATGCCCCATTCCCAGAGCGAGAGGCTTATGTGCTGCGCGGTCACGGGGATCAGCACCTAACCCCCCTTACCGCAATCAACAATATTACTATATATAATACTGGCAAATAGCCTAATACTAGTAGTAGTAGTAGTGAAGATTCCGACGGCGTAGCGAGTAACGACGATGAGCTACGAAAGATAGGCACCTATTTTCTCTAGAGTACGGTATTCCTATATAGGATGATAGAAGACGACCCTTATTGTATAACAAGTTCCGTTAATGCTGAACATTTTGTTCTATCTAGTATCTATAATATAGAATACTAAGGACAACTATAGAATACTAGTGCTATACGAATCTTATTGTATAGTAAGAACTAAGTAATAGCACTTGTATAACTTGAAAGTATTGATATTAACTAGATACTAGGCTAATTATCTATTAAATTTAGAGATAGCTAGAATATAGTAGCTATTAGCATAATTATAGTAGAGAACTCGATTAGTATAGTAATATACTATATTATAGAATCGAATGTACCCTTTCTATTCTGCCTAGACGATATAATATAGCTAAAAGTATACTATAATAATATGGAAGATATTATTGTATAATAGGATAGAACAAGGATCTCTATAGTTTAGAAATAGGGCTACCTATTCTTTAATCTTTTGAAAAGCGAATATATCCTTTATATAACCGAAGGTAAGCTATAGCGGCTATACTGATAATTCAGATATCTAATGGCAGACTGTCTATACTATATCTTAAGAGAATCATCTAAAACCGACGATTATACAATAGATATCTTAAGTAAGATCTAGGATTTCTATTATTATTGCTCACTCTATGATCCAGTACCTATAAGATTGAAATTCAAGCTTAAGGACAACTGCGATTTTAATTATAAAATTATTACCAACGTTGTATAGCTTAAAGGCGACAAAGCCCTTTATATTATTAATACTATAATAGTATTCTAGGCAGCGATTTTCCTAAAGGGCAAGACAGTAAAGGATATCTAGAACGTGCTATATAAGTGCTAGATCTATATATATCTTAGACTGCTAGACTACCTATTATACGACTAAGGTATAAATTTTATTGCTAAAGAATTCTAAGGTATAGCACGCCTTAACAGTATTACCTATTATATAGTACCTATTGAAGTATACTAGGTAATCGGAACTATCGAATAAGCATATTACCTACTCTAATAGGCTTATAAAATTTTAAGAATAAAACTAGGCTATAATATAGATAAATATACTATTCTCTAGATAGCTATTAAGGTATAAAACGATACGCCTAGACTAGGAGGAATTGTACTGATATTACTTGTTTTTAGTATATACCTACAGGTATCGTACGACTTAGCTCCCTTAAAGGATATAGCAGAGTAAGAAACAGCAGTATAGAAGGCTATAAAAGCAATTAGAAAATTCCGTATAGAATAAGATGTTAATTGTATAATAGCTACCTAAAACAGGCTATAGATTTTAGACGTCCTCTCGCTCCCCCTCTAAAGTAAAGTCCTAGTATAGAGGGAGAAATCTAATAGATTAAACTAAGCTAGATAGGAAGGACCGTATAAAATCGAAGCTATAGACTACGCTACTATAACGATTATAGGCAACGCTAGACCTTAGTAATTTCGGGCGATATATGTTAAGCCGTATAAGAGGCTAGAGGATCTAGACGCCGGATAACCTATATTATATAATAATAACGTTACGGTGCCTATCTAAGAACTGCCGGCAAGATATAGACATAGACGCTTACTGAAACTAACTAGACAAATAGCTCTAGTTAGATTTTCGCTATAGACCTACGACTAATACTATATAACAGCTATATTCTTAAGTAAGAAGGAGATAGACGATAAACAATTAGCATATAAACTTAGAGAGAAAGGACTTATTACTATACCTAGGGTACTATTCAAAGAGTCGGATATAAAGGAGATTAACAACCTTATTGCTACTAATATCTTCTAGTTTATTAAATTCAACCTATAGGAACAGCCTATATAGTGTATCTATAGTACCTATATAGTACAAGGGATAAAGGGCAATAAGGAAAAGCTATATGAAAAATTAAGACTTATTATATAGAGATTTAGTAACAATAGAAAGAATAGTGTTCTAATATAGGCCCCTACTATATAACAAATAAGTATATGTGTTGATTGTGGCAAGGGGGGTTAGGTGCTGATCCCCGTGACCGCGCAGCATATGAGCCTCTCGCTCTGGGAATGGGGCATGTGCTGCACTACTAAGCCTCCTGCTCTAGGGAATAGGGCGTATACTGCGCTACTTATGCGACAGCTACAAGTAGCGCACCTATATACCATATAATGGTTACTAACAAGCGCTCTGCTTAACATAGGTATTTAAAGGGTACATAACTACCCTCTAGATAGAGGGAGATAGACAATCTAGAACTAGAACTTGAACTAGTATTTCCTTGCTACTTACTTTGTTTTTTATTGTTTTAGATCACTATAATCTCCGGAAACCTACTAATACTAATCAGTATTGTCTTTATATTGCAATATAGGGGCAACGCAAAGCAGTAAGGTAGTTAGTTAAGTGCTCGACAACCTTAACTAAGTAGATTACAGTTTGCTTACTAAGGGCTGTCAATTAGGTAACTAGATAACTACCCTATTAACTTAGCAATATCGCTTATAAGAAAACCGATATTATAAACCTATCCTCCTAGGCTAAGGAAGCTTAACCTAAGCTTTTAGACTAAGGAAGCATTGCTTAAGAGAACGCTACTAAAACTATATCGCTAACTAACTTTACTATAATCAATATACTATAGCGTCCTAAGATCCTTCCGCTTATAGAACCTTAGAAAGGAAGGATACTAAGACGAACCTCTATTGTATACTAAGTATTTCGTTAAGTATAGCCTAGGATCTTAAAGAGCGTTTTAAACAAGAATTCCCTGCCTAGCTACCTATTATAAGCATTGATAAATTTAACGCTTAAACCTTCTATAGATCGCTAGAGTATATCGATCTAGAGTATAACAGCGATAAAGTGCTTAACTTATATACGCTCTCCTGCCTTAGCACTTATAAGAGGCAACAATCTAAAGATCTATACTACAAATTCCGCTTAGATTTTAAGGACTAGACAGCTAACCACTTTAATAAGTTGAACAACAAACTACGCTTACAACTACGCCAAACGCTCAACAATAGCCATGTCCTAGTAGACGGCTCGAAAGGGCAGAAGCTCTCTAAGGGACTTATAACGCTTACTAACAACCCGTCCGACAATCTAGGGCCTAATATACTCCCCTAAATTCATAGGATATTAATCCAGGCTAAGTACAGACAGCTTAGAACAGCATCTCCTCCTACTTAAACGGAAAAAGGGAAGAAGATCGTACTAATAACAACCTGAGATTTCGCTACTAGTTCCTGCTAGAAGGTAATACAGGGGGGACATATAAGTCGGTAATATAACTGTAAACGCTACCTAGCAATTCGAACTAGTAAGTAGCTTGATTATAAACAACGATCAACCGGCAAGTAGCCTAGGCCTAAGCATACGTCAAACAGTAGCCTAGAGTAGGACACTTAATACCAGTAACTATAACAAGTTCGGAAATACCCTCTACCTGCTAAATTAGGAGCTACAGATAACATTTCCGATTTATAGACTTAGAAGCGCAATAGGAGTAGGATTCCTGCCGGCTAACAAGAGCGCCGGCAAAGGCCATAGATTACCACTAACTATCTAAAGTGCCGGCTAAGGTTATAGCTAAGGTCACAGCCAAGGTAACTACTAAGGCTATAATTAGGGGACCAATTAAGGGGGACGACGAAACCCTACGTAATATATACAAACCCCTAGTATTAACCCTAACTATAGGCCAGGATACGCTTAACCTTAGACAAGCAACAAAGAGTAATATACTTAGTATAAGTACATTATATGCGGAAGCGCTAAATATATAGCCATTCTACCGATCGAAACGGGCTAGATAAACAAGATAACTATTGATCGGAAGACCCTTACCAATTTCATTAAGTCTTAGGACTTAAAGGACAGCTATTCTGGGTCTAATAATAATATCCTTAATGATAAAGTTCGTTTCTTCCTCTACTACTGCTAGACATTCTAGATCGATCATAGCTAGCTTAGTACTGTTTTTCCAAATACTCTTTCAGAACGAGCCAAGGAATACCACTTATATTATATCTTACTTAGTATCTCTTTCATCAAACTATATAACATCTTAAAAGGATACTTCAAGACAAGTACTAAGTAGAACAACTATCTGCACATTTAGAACACTATTACTTTCTAGTCTATATGCCTTAAAAGCAAGAATAGTAACAAGTTAATAAAGGAAATTCTCTAGATCTTACTCGACAGACTCTAGCAAAGCTAATACAGGCTTAGTCCGCTTTACGATTATAAGGAATTCCTAGTTACTAATACAATCCGAGCTTACTAAGGAGTATCTAAGCTAAAGATCGCCCTATACAAACTACTAATAAGCTTTAAAGAGCTAGTAGCTACGCTCTATCAGACACTTAACGTTAAAGAGGCGGATCGTATATATCGCTAATTCCTAATAGACTGTAGGTTCATAACAACGAAAGCTAGGCCTATAAGAAACTATTAGGGCAACTCGATTATAGATTCGATCTTTAAAAGGAACCGGACTATACACGTATAGCAGCCTAAAGGCGCTATAGGGTATAAAAAGCGAAACGAGTTTTAGCAAGAAGACTGTAATAAAACCTATACCAAGGTAGGCTACTAGATTTGCGGCAAGCTAGATTACCGATCCTTTATACATAGCTAAGAAGAACAGGCAATAGCTAAGAGCAAATAGCTTAAACGGAAAGGCATTAACAAAGATTATAGATAATATATAGCGTTTCTCCTTAACTATAAGGGTTTAGACAATAAATATAATACAAGGGAAGAAGATACTAAGCTTAAAGTATAGATAGACAACTATAAGACCGATCAAGCTTAAGGTAAAAACAAAGCGCTAGTAATTAGTTTTAAAGAAGAATAAACAGCAGCGATTTACTTTGCAAACTAAGCTTTCCTCTATCTAATTACTAGGAGCGACCAGCTACGGAAAGATAGTAAAAAGGATATAGAGAGAATAAAAGCCGTTTAATTCATACTTAATAGGTATACCAAGGCCGAATTCTAAGGAATTATACCCGATACTAGGGCTACTAACGTTTCGACCGCCAGACTTCGACAATTCCTTATACTAAAAAAGATGATCGGATTGCTTAAGATCGACAAGATATATATAGAGGAAGCGAATATACTTTTCAGGTCTAGGGATTTAAAACGATTACTTGGTATAGTTAGAGTAAAGCTTAATATCGGTTATACGACTTTTTACATATTAGAGACGCTAACCCTTTTTCTTATATATCTAAAAGACATAGATAAGCTCGGTATCTACCTTAATAACACGACAAACAAGCTTATATCCAAGTCAGGGAAGCACATATATATTCAGCGGAAATAGGGATACCTATAGATCCCCGTTAAAGGGATTAAGCTACCAAGTATAGCGTTTACTACGGACAACGAGCATCCTACACCTCTATAACTTATAGAGGCCGAGCTAAGGCGTATTTATCGACGCTATAGATACCCTACAGTTAATAGATTATACAAACTGCTATAATAAGCAGATTACCAAGTAGAGCACAGCGCTGTCGAGATAATCAACAAGTTCTATCATTTTTGTTAGATTAAAGGAGTAGTGCTATAACGATTTAGATTTGCGTTATAAGATGATATTTGCTTTAACTTCGAGATTGTTATAGATGTCTTAGATATCGATAGTTCTAAGGTACTGTATATAGTTAACGCTGCAACTTCATTCTAGGTAGCCCGCTTTCTAAACGATCTTTTAGCTAAGGAGATATAGGAGCAGCTAAAGGAATGTTAGATCGACATATACCTTGGACTACCCGACGTTTTACGCTATAATAAAAGTACTAACTTCAAAGTACGTAAGTTCTAGGCTAAGGCTAAGCTTATAAGCATAACTTGCTACTCTATACCAGTCAAGGCATACTAATTAGTTAATAAGATCGAGCGGTATTATAGGCTACTAAGACAGGTGTATAATATTATTAAATCCGAAACTACTAGGACTTGCTTGAAAGGAGTATGCTTATAAGCGGCACTAAGCGCAGTTAACAATACCGCTAGCCTAGATAGGCTAGTACCAACGCTCTTAGTTTTCGGCGTATACCTACGCCTAACTATAGATACGCCGCCTTCTCTATCTTAACTACGCCGAGTAGGCGTAATTCGGAAGGCCATAGCGCAATTGCGTATCCTTAACGATATAAGGACTATATAAGACGCTTTTATATAGTATAATAGACTAAGTATAGAAGATGTACTGCCATGCTTACTCAAGGTAGGTATAGAAGTGCTAGTATTCCGAGAAACCGATTAATAGATGGGACCCTATAAGGTAATCTCGGCTATAGATACAACAGTAATTGTCAATATGGTTAACAGACCTATAGAATTTCAGAATATAGTGGTTAAACTATATCACTAGGAGCTGGCACAGGACAAGCAAGATAATTAGGCTAGAGTTAAGCGGCTAGAGCCATTCTAATATCCCTAGCCTAAGCAACCTTGCTAGCATAGACAACCCTAAAAGAACCTAGTACCTACTAACAACTTTATTTCGGAAAAAGAGAAGTATAATTATAATCTCGCGCTTAAATTACAAGCTAAAGGTAAGATCACTATACCTAGTACGCTATTCTAAGAATCCGATAAAGTAGAACTAAACTCCCTCCTAGCAGCTAGGATAATTAAAGCAATCTAGATACTAGTAGACACGTCAAACTACTAAATTTTCAAATTAAGGATTGTCTAGGAAGTGAAAGACAAGCTTACTATACTATGTAAAAAGTTACGTTTTATAGCTTAGGGATTCGGTAACAAAGATAAGAAGTACCTACTTACTTAGTTACTAACGATCTAGCGATGCACATAGCGGCTTATGCTCTTACTATTCCCGACGCTTCAAACATACTTTAGTTTTAAGGTATAGGTATATAACGTTATCCAGGCTTATACATAAGCTAAGTTATAGCTAGTAAGGAAAGTGATTCTTCTATTACCTAAAGAGCTTAAGACGCTCTATCCCCTATATACTATCTTACTTATTAAAACCCTATTATATAGACTAGCCAAAGCCGGACTATACTAGTAGGTAATATATATGAACTAGTATATCAAATGTCTCGATCTTAAGCTAAGCGCCTTCGACCTATGCCTTATAATCGGTAAGACGTAAATTAGAAGCGGATTTGGAATCGTCGGCCTACAAACCGATAACACTCTTAATATCAGTAAGCAAGCCTTTATAGATAAGGAGAAGCTTAAGCTAGATAAGGCCGGCTTTAAGTACAAGCCGCTAGTATTTTTAACAGACAAATTAATTATGGACTTTAACAGATATAGGCTTGAAACAAGTATAGATACTGTTAAGATTCAGCAAAAAGGGCAAGCTATGTAACTCGAACTTATAAGCCTAAACGCTAAAACAGCGAAATAAGTATACGTTGAACAACATGTACGTAGTACCTACATTACTACGATTTACCAGCTAGAGGCGACTTTCGACTTGTCAGTAGCAGTATAGTTAACTAAGCCTAGCATAGCCGAGATTGCCAAGCTTAATACTTAATTATAATAGTAGATCGAGAACTTAATATATAGACTGTACTACCTGTAACTCAAACTCGAGATAGCTAAGCTCTTTGTCTTTATAGATAGATTATTCGCCAATAATACAGATATAATATTGTAAATTAGGTTCGTTATTGTATTCGGCAATAAGATAAGCAGTATAAACGAGTTTAACTTATATAGCAATATCGTATACTAGTCTTTAACTAAGTATAAGCGGGTAACGTAGAGCGTTCTAGCAAGTAAGATATATAGTATAGTAAGCAGGTTCGATCTCGGGTATATATTGCACTAGATACTCGCTAAGGTCTACTTACATCTAGGCCTACCCTCGCTACTACCAATTATTATATATACAGATTTGTTCAGCTTATATAAATGCCTAGTAAAGCTCGGTATAACGGCGGAGAAGCGTCTTATAATCAACATAATAGCGCTGCGCCAGAGCTATAAAAACCGTGAAATCGCAGAAATCAGGTAGATTAGTAGCGACGATAACCTAGCTAATACTATGACCAAACGCATGCTAAACAAGACACTTAAAAAGCTTATTACTACTAATATAGCTAAGATCAGAGTAGAAGGCTAGGTTTAACAACTAGCCGAACAATAGGAAGAGTCTATATAACTTAGGGCAAGATCGCTTATACAAAAGACAAAGATTGCCAGGACGATTTATTTACATTTATAGTATAATAAGGAATATAAGGCAAAGCGTAAAACGATCTTAATTTATACTTTCATAGCTAGCACGATATATACGCCAGCGCCCCCTACCCCCTAATTACAACAACAAAATATCGATAGCCTTACCTATAGTAGCTATCGCCATAAGCTTTTTCTATATAGGCGTTATACCTGCTATAGGCGCCCTACGCTCAACAAGAGCGTACGCCTTATCCACTAGGACTAAGGCGTACTTAGCGCCGTTGTACTACAGTTTTTAATCCTATAACTAATAAGTATTCCGATCAAACAATAGATACTACTAAAGATCGTAACTTACTTTGGCCTTCGTGGCCAGGTTAGAGCGGAGCTCTAAAAAGCAATCCGAGAACGGACAGACTAACTTAGGGCTATAATATACGTTAGGAACAATAAGATAATAGAAATAATATACAAATAGAACTTACATTAGTATATATAAGTGCCTGGGCAAGCATCGCTAACACTAGAGGCTATAGCCCGACGTATAGTTGTAGCACGCTGTATATAGTACGAAATTGCCGAACTTATTAAACAAGTCCTTAACGCCTGCTAAAAGCAAGCATAGGCAGCTAAGGCAAACAACGGCGCATATAGTACTATATAGGCTATAAACTTCATATATGTTAGAAATATCAATAACAATAAGAGTAAGATACTTACCCTCCGGTTTATACGTATAAGCGCGTAACAACCTTTTACAAAGCTTTGTATAATCCGACGTATAGCACGTACGGCGGCCAGAGCGGATAACAGAGTTGTCCGAGCTTTTGCTGGACGACAAACTTGCCGTTACCGCCGCTGGTATCGCTACTAGCGGTATAGGCGTACTTGCAGCGGCGAGCAGCGCCTTACGCCGCATACGCGTAGCTGCTAATACCGCCTTCTTTATAGCCGGCGACGTAGGCAGAGCGTGCTTGGCGCGCTTAGAGAGATGCGCCTTATACGTAGCAATCTCCGCCTTATATACCGCCTCCTCCTTTACCTCCTTCTTACGCCAGAGCGTAGTAGCCTGCTTAAGTAGGATATGTATATACGCAATTAACCTCTTAGAATCAAGAGGCGCAGAGTTAGCGTTAATACAGCTGCCTATAGACTCGGGCTACGTAGCAAGCGCAGCTGTATCTATAGCGTTGGGATCGTCGCTATTGTTGTTATCGTCATCGTTATTATTACCGCCCGCCACGCTCTTCTAGTCGCTGTTATCGGTAATAGTGCGTTTAGACATGTCCTCTAATACGTTATTATTGCCCTTCTAGGTAAGATACTTGTTAGGAGTATTAGTTATAAGTGTATTAAGAGCATTGCTGCCCTTATCCTTAGTATATATACAGGTATCGCCGTCTACGCTCCTATAGGAGTACCTACTCCACTTATTATTAAAATCCGATACTATAAACAATAAGATTAGCATACTTAAGCATTAATATATAACAGTAAGCAACTTACTTATTACTACTAATACTACTGATACTACTACTATTATTGTTACTACTGCAGCTACTACTATTGTTATTACTGCTACTACTGCTACTAGTATAGATTATAGAGAGGAAGAGAACAGGTAGTATATAGTAGAAGAACCTACCTATTTATAGGTTTAGGACAAGAGCGTTCGGAGTTTGTAATCAGCTAGCCTAGAGCTCTAATTTTCCTATTGTAATTCCTATTTAGGACTATAAGCTTTTACAACAATAGTTGCCGGCGTAATGTGCTTACTATTACGCTGTTTAGAGGTGTATATAGAAGGTGCTAAAGTCGCGCCTTCTATACTAGGGATTAGCAACTAGAATTTAACATTCTAATTAGTAAACGAGAAGTTGAGTAATTGGGATTTCCTATTCTAGTAACAAAAAGAGCAAAGTGATCTAGGATTTCCTATTTCGGTTGATAAAGCGCTAGTACAGTTATAAAAGAAGAGTTACCAGTATTGATTATAGTAAAAGAGGTTAGGTACTAATCCCTATAACCGTATAGTATATAAGCCTCTTACTCTAGGAATAGGGCATATACTGTACTACTAAGCCTCCTGCTCTAGGGAATAGGGCGTATACTACGCCACTTATACAACAGCTATAAGTAGCGTACCTACGTACCACATAATGGTCACTAACAAGCGCTCTGTTTAACATAGGTATTTAAGGGGTGTGCAACTACCCTCTAGATAGAGGAAGACAGACAATCCAGAACTAGAACTTAAACCAGTATTTCCTTACTGCTCGCTTTGCTCTTTATCGTTTTAGATCACTACGATCTCCGGAAACCTACCAACAATATGACTAATAATTGCGCTAGGCCTATTATTAATAAAGACTTTCAGCATAAAGTATATCCTATAGGATATTATATAGGCATATATCCAGTTAAAAGATACTTTAGTCCGATAGATTATTATACAACTGCTAAAGGAGATAACGGACAAATACCTAGCGGATACTTATATGCTTATTAAGAAGCTACTATATGGTCTAGTAGAATAAGGACTTTTCTAGTTCAAGATATACTATAGCTACTATACTATTACGCTAAAAATGAAAGTATCGTTATACGAGCCCTGCCTACTATATATACCAGATAGCAAGGATCCTATATAATTCGGAATTACTGCTATATAGACAGATAATACTCTTTCTTTTAGCAGTGGAATATTCGTAAAGCTTAAAGAGGATAAACTTCAAAAAGCGCGACTCTATATAAAACCAACATCGATCCTATTATACAACCGTAATATCGAGTTTAATAGAGCATAACTTAAGTTTAACAACGGTAATATTATTTTTACCTACTAAGGTTAAGTTAATAAGATAAACATTCTAGATATAGACGCTAAGGATATAGCTTAATACAATATTTCAGAATGTGTAAAAGGAGCCTACTTAGCTAGTCTCTACTAGCCTAAGGTATTATACGACTTATTAGTAGTAGTGCAAATTAAACAACCTATATCGGATAACGCTAAGAATCTTAATAAGCGACTATAATAGCAGATGGACAATGCTACCTAGGGACTCTGGTATATACTACTAGACTAGAAGGATATAAAGCTTTTTATCTTTACTAATAGCTCGTTTGTAAATAACAAGGATATAACCTTATAGATTAGTATAATAATCGTTCTAGCTACTAAAGAAACGGACATAGATTCGGCCAGCTACTATATAATAGCCGGCGGAGATACCTATTGGACAATTGGCAGCTTTACTATCTATAGGAATATCATCTACTAGTCCTCGATAAAATGCTATAGGGTAATCTAAAGCGTACTAGCCAGTGAACTCTGCGGCATAGTCTCTAGGCTAGATAGCGGTATCTCCCTAATAATAACTCTCGTATAACTAACATTGGTACTAGGCTTGCTAAAAATCATAACTATACTATGTTGTAATTCAAGGTTATTATAATAATGTCTAGTCAAGCTAGGTATAATAACTAAGAAACGACTAATAATAGATATATTGGAATGGGTAATCCTATATAAGGATCTGTAACCACTATAGCCTGCTAGTGGTAGTCGTATAGGGTACGTAGGGGCAGCAACAGCGTTGATATGGCCTAAATAGCACTTCCTAGGTATGTGCTAATATAGTAAAGTAGGGCCCTTTACTGTATTCCCTCTATAAAAGTCCTTATATAACGGTATAGTTATAGGCTATAGCGCTATATTAAAGGGGCTTTAAGCTTATATATCACGGCTTTCAGTGGGTCTTATAGGCCAATGAGGCTTGTAGTTGTAGGTAACGTAGTAACTTGATTTCTAGTCCAAGTAGGTAAGGCTTTGTAATTTCCTTTCCTACATATACCCTCTAGGACCGTTCCTGCCTTCTATATGGCAGGAGCGCCTTAGTAGGTGCATAGCGCCTTCCCGAAAAGCCAAATAAGCTGGCGATTTTAAATAATCGACTCACGGCTACCTAAGCTGCACGGTAAGCTGCATGACTTTTCCTATAAGTTCTGTTTTCGCTCCTGCGGTGTAGGGTAGGTACAGGGTAGGTAGGTGACCTAGTAGAAGAGCCTTTTAAGGCTATTTCTAGCGCTTATACAGCCTAAGGAGGCTATCTCTACAAAAGTGGGGCATAAATCTAAAAATAGAAAAGCCTTTTAAAGATATTTCTAGGCTATATAGTGGAATATATAGCTTAGTTAGCGGTATCTACAAAAGTCGGTCCACCCTTAGAATATAGCTATATATCTAGTCATTCGAGAACAGAAATCCGTTTTGCCTAAGCTATAACCGTTAGAGCGCTATAGCTTATTTTGTACGTTTAACACCCCCTCTATTCTTCTGTTCCTTTATAAGCCTTAGAAAGCTATATATAGGTAAAGAATAGAAGAATCCTAAGAAATAAGAACGTAAGAGCAAAACTATTCCGTAAGACAAAGGGGTTATGCCCTTATATATATATAGGATAAACCCCTATTATATATAGAAAGAAGTAAGAATATATATAATGTTGAAAGCAAACCTATAACCTATTGAAAGGTATAGGTACTATAGCTTTAAAGCGTATAGTAATATATAATATCTAAATATTTTCTACCCTAGCGACTGATAGATGTACTAGAGTATAGAAGGAGTAAAGGGCTTATAAACGCCTTTATCCTCTTATAGAGAAAACGATTTTTAGCACGGTTTTAAATTTTATGCCCTTTTTTACTCTGTTCTTTCAGCAAGTTCTAGTAAGGAAATAACAGGTAGTTACATAGAGAATCCCCCTCTAAAGGAAAGTATACTACTAGTAATAGCCGGAGCCTATATTTTCCAAATAAAGCTATACTATATACTAGAGTACTTCTAGATGTAGTGTTAAACGTACAAAATAAGCTATAGCGCTCTAACGGTTATAGCTTAGGCAAAACGGATTTCAGTTCTCGAACTACTAGATATATAGCTATATTCTGAGGGTGGACCCACTTTTGTGGATACTGCTGACTAAGCTATATATTCCACTATATAGCCTAGAAATAGCTTTAAAAGGCTTTTCTATTTTTAGATTTATGCCCCACTTTTGTGGAGACAGCCTCCTTAGGCTGTATAAGCGCTAGAAATAGCCTTAAAAGGCTCTTCTACTAGGTCACCTACCTACCCTGTACCTACCCTGTACCTACCCTGCACCGCAGGAGCGAAAACAGAACTTACAGGAAAAGTCGTGCGGCTTACCCTACAGCTTAGGTAGCCGTGAGTCGATTATTTAAAATCGCCAGCTTATTTGGTTTTTCGGGAAGGCGCCATGCACCTACTAAGGCGCTCTTGCCGTATAGAAGGCAGGAACGGTCCCGGAGGGTATATGTAGGAAAGGAAATTGCAAAGCCTTACCTACTTGGACTAGAAATCAAGTTACTACGTTACCTACAACTATAAGCCTTATAGGCCTATAAGACCCACTGAAAGCCGTGATATATAAGCTTAAAGCCCCTATAATATAGCGCTATAGCCTATAACTATACCGTTATATAAGGACTTTTATAGAGGGAATACAGTAAAGGGCCCTACTTTACTATATTAGCACATACCTAGGAAGTGCTATTTAGGCCATATCAACGCTGTTGCTGCCCTTACGTACCCTATACGACTACTACTAGTAGGCTATAGTGGTTACAGATCCTTATATAGGATTACCCATTCCAATATGTAGCTAGAGTAATATAGGCCTCCCTAACGCCGCAGGGAGCTGATGCCAGTATAAGGGCGCCTATAGAACTGTACTACAGTAGCTAGGACCTTATAAGCCTTTTAAGGCTATATAGAGGAATGAGGTGATTCCAGAGGGCTGTAAAGTAGCCGGTACTATTGACTGGTCTTATAAGCTAATCAGGCTAAGCCAGGCCTTCTATATATATAGTATAGTGTATATATATAGGGGTAAAGGGTAGCTTAGTAAAAAGCTCCCTTAGGTTGTAGGCCTAAAAGCCTAATAAAAGACTGAAAGCCACTAACTGGTAGGGCTTTAGTAAGTCCGTCAGCCGGCATACACTTAGTATTAAGATATATAATAGTGACTATTTTAGCCTTAACCTGCCCTCTAACGTACCGGAATTTCAGCAGGGTATGCTTAGTTCTAGCGTATAGAGCAGGGTTATTAGCTACTATAATAGAGCCCTGATTATCTCTATAAAGGGTAATAGGGTAGTCTATAGGCCTATAGAGTTCAGAAAATAGCCCTATAATCCACTGTACTTCGCGTATAGCCTCTGTAAGTCCATCAGTTTCAGCTTCTAGGGTAGAGAGAGCAATAGTAGTAGCTCTTTTCGTTTTCCAGCTAATAGGCCTACCGGCTAACTTATATAGATAGCCGTAGGTGGATTTACTAGGAGCCTTATCCCCTATAAAATCAGAATTACTAAAGCCTGTAGGGACTGGACTATTATTAATTATAGAAGTCCAGCTACTACCTTTACCATTTCTAGAATCTACTATAGTAGTAGAGGAAGTAGTTAGGGGCCTAGGCCCTTCCTTAGAGTAAAAGTCTCTACTAAGCTTAGTAGTTATATTACTACTATTACTAAGCTTAGGCCCTAGATCAGCTACTTTATTTCCGTTATAGCTAAAACAAATTCTATAGTCTTTAGTATTATTAAGATACTTAAAAAGATTTTTAGCAGCGTTTGAGTATGATTTTGTAGGTCTATTGAAAGACCTAGAGAGCCACTATACAGTAAAGCTAATATATACCCTAGTAAGGAGCATTATATACATAGCTATTCCTACTAGGCTTTAATAGAGCTTAATTTCCATAGAATTACAGAGGTAGCTAGCAATATCTTCCTCCAGTTAAAGTTGACTTACTAGCCCCAGCTATAAGGGAATAGATATAGGCTTAGAATCGGCTAAGTTAAAGCGGCTAACCGCCTCTTCTACATACTGTAACTGGTTAAGCCACAGGCGCCTTTTAGGTCTATCCCTTATAATTTGCACGCCTAGAAAATAGGCGGCAGGCCCTTAGTCTTCTATAGCGTAGACCTTATTAAGCCGTTTCTTTAAATCAGGTATATAGCCTATATTAGGCCCTATAAATAGACAGTCATCTATATAGGTAACGATAAACTGATAGGTTTTAGCATTATAGAAGACCCCTAGATCTGAAATAAGAGGGAGATAGCCTAGGCTCTTAAGTAAGATTTTAAGCTTATCTTGCCACTCTCTAGGGCTTTGTTTTAGACTGTATAACGCTTTAGATTGTTTAATAATATTAGGAGTAGAAGGATTATAGCTGTATTTCAGTAAAAGCTTATCAATAGCCTTATTAGAAGCCGCTAGGTCTAATAGTCCTTTAGGGATTTCTATATATTTTTCTTCTCTAAGAGTGCTATTAAGAAATACCCCTATAAAGTCAGCTTGTTCTATTTCCCAGTCTAAAACAGCACCTATAGCTAGAAGTATACGCTAAGTAGGTAGTATACTAGTAGAGGCATAGGTTACAGTATAATCTAGGCCTTCTACCTATATAAAGCCCCTAGCTACTAACCGAGATTTATACTTAATAGGCCTGTTTTTAGCGTCCTTTTTAACCTTAAGAACGTTTCGACAGGTAATAAGCTTACGGTTAGAAGGTAATAGACTTCTAGGTAGGAATTTAAAAACCCTTAGCTCTAATAACTAGATAAATTCCTTAGGAATAGCCTCTAACCACTTACTACGCTTATCTCTAGGTAGTTTCAAGACTTGCTTATAAGTAGTAGGCGTACTATCCTTAGATATTACCCTTTTTCAAGCCTTATAGATAAAAGACAGTATATAGCTACTAGTCTTAGCTAAAAGCTTATAGTAATCGAGCTGCATTTTATCCCCCTCTAAAATAAGATTACTATTATCAAGAGGTTCGTTCATTAAAGGCTAATTAGGCGCTATAACCTCTATAGGCTTAGGTGCAAAAATAGGCTCTATAGTTTAGGGAAACGCCTCTGGTAATTCAGGCTTTCTAATAGATATAGTAGGCCTAGTAGACTCTACTATAACCGGATTTATAGGCTTATCTAGTAAGGGTTCATCTAATTTACTATTCGAAGAAGATTCGTAGGGTTCTAGCTTACTAGGTCCTATTTCTATACTAAAAGGCTTTTCAGTATTAAGATTAAAAGGGTCCGGGCTAACAGCCCCCTCTAAATCTAGGTCTAGGTCTACTAATTCCCCCTTTAAAGCTGTATTATTAGTAGGCTAACTTAGTACTGTATTATCCTCTATAAACTTAACAGTAGAGGTCTTAAGTACTGCCCTTCTAGACGGTATATATACTAGGTAGGTCTTAGAACCTAATACCGCTAGTAATTTACACTCTTCCGTTCTAGAGGTAAATTTTAACGATTTAGACCGTTTTTCTCGAGGTATAATAGCCTGTCCTCTAGCGCCTATAGCCCTATAGCGCTCTAGGTTAGGTATATATGGAATACCAGGCTCTAGCTCGTCAAATAGCACCTAGAAAGGAGTGGTTTCCTTATTAGTTATAGCTATACTATTAACTAATTCCACTATAGCCTCTAGTAGAAAGCACTATAAATACTAGGGTAAAGCGCTACCAAGAATAGTACACCTTACACAGTCTAGTATAACTCTAACTAATCGTTCTACTAAGCTGTTCTACTTGTGGATATAAGGGGCAGAAGTGTTAAATTTAATACCTCTTTTAGCTAACCAAGTAGTTAATAAATCAGTTATTTCAGTACCTCTATTAAAGTGGAATTTAGTAGGATATCTACCAAAACCATTCCTTAGGCCCCTAAAAAAGCCCTTAATAGCGTTAGCTACTATAAGGCCTGATTTATTAGGTAGGTTAAAAACCCACCTATACCTACTTTTACGGTCAACTAGAAGTGAGACTATAGGGTTTCTGTTATAAGGCCTAGGCCTAATTTTCACAGTATCGCCCTCTATTGAGTCTAAGACCCTAGGTAGGTTAGGTATTAAAGCCTTACTAACCCTTCTTACTGCTTTACCTCGATCACAGCTAGAGCAGTGAAAATCAGCTTCCTTTATTTTATCAAAATTAGGCAGCCATTTAGTAATACTAGAGGTCTTTCTCAAAAGACATAGGCCTATATGGCCTAGCCTAACGTGCCACAATGTAGCTAAATTAAATAGATTATAGTAATCTCGCTAACCTATATTAGGCTCCTTTAAAGTAGGGCTATAAATAGCCTTTTCTACTTTATTCCCCTTCATAACTAGCTCTCTTAGCATACAGGGCAGGTCTCCAGTGCTAGTTAAGGGCTGAGGCTCCCTAGTCTTACAGGGACTTTAATAGGGGGCCTAGGCAGTGGCTAAGGGCTCTACAGGCCTACAGGGCCTTTTCCCCTTTAAAGAAGGTCCTACACCTTCTAAAGTAGTACCCTTAGCCGGAGAATTCCTTAGCTTATAGCGCTTTTTAGGCTCTATAGCTTCGGATACTATAGCATCCTCTATAATAGGTCTATAGTCTTCCTTTCTAATAGGATCAGAAGGAATTTCCACCACTATCTTATTACGCTGCAGCTCTATACTTTTAGTAGTATTATAACTAGTAAGGCCTAAATGAAAAGCAAAATTTGCATGTAATATAGGCTTAGAGCTACCTTTAACGTCAAGAAAAAATCCTCATTTTTTAAAGTCTAGTATAGCTATACAGCGTCTATTACCCCTATAAAGGGTTTCCTTTATAACGCAACCTCTTAAATCATAGTGCCTAACCCTACTAACAATATTTATATTAATATTAGGTAGGTATAAAACGTTATCTAATACTAATTTAGTATAGGTAGGGGGGGCCTTTCTAGATAATACTGCTAGTGTAATAGAGCCTATACCAGCCGGGCTTACAGGGCTATTTCCAGTGTTACTAGGGCGTAACTGGCCTGTGTTAGGTATAAAGGTAGTAAACCGCTCTTTACTATTACTGATATGGTCCGTAGATCCTATATCATATAGCCAACTATTATAAAGAGCGGGGTCTCTAGGGCGTCTTCTAGGCTGATTATCTTTATATTTTGCCTTATTATTAGAAGAGGGTTTTAGGCCTTTTCCTTTAAAGTCCTTACGCTTCTTATACCCTTTTAACGCGAATAGCTATGCTAATTAGGTATTAGAATCGCTAGAAGAACTAGAATTGGAACTAGAGTTGGATTCCTCTTCTTCTTCTATAGCTAGGTTATAGGACCCTACCATAAAGGAGGCTTATTCAGCACTTTTAGCACTATAATTCTGCCCTTTAATATTATAACTAGCCTTCTTCTTACCCTTTTTCTTATTTTTACCCTTCTTACTAGGGTTAGAATTGGAATTAGGGGTTGAATTAGAGCTATTAGCTACGTAAGCTACTCTATACGCCTCTATAGCCGGGTTCCTAGATTCTTCTAAAATATCAGCCATTAGATATTCTATATTAAGGCTAGAGGCTATAAGGCCTAGCATTCTAGCCTGTCTTATAGAGCTCTTTTAGCGTAATACCTAGCTAGGAAACTTAGATTCTAGAGCCTTAAAATACTGATTTAGTATTAAAGAGGGATCTATATCTATTTTAGCTATAATAAGCTTAGCAAGATAGCCGTTAAATTCAGCGTTAAAAGCTAATAAGCCTTTTCTATAGGTACTAAAGGTAAGGGCGTGGAATTCGTTATAGACATCCTCCTTTTTAGACTTTATAGGTCGGCTATACTGCCTAACAAGCAGCTTACAGGCCTTAGAAGGTATATAAATCCACGATATGGCAGCCCTAGGGCCACTAGATCAGCTATCACGTAGAAGCATTAGAAGAACAGCTTGATCAGAGTCGCTATAAGTATTAGATATATCAGGGTTTTCTAAAAAATTAGATATCCCTAACGCTCTTAGCACTATACTTAAAGCCTGAATCCACTGTTTAAAATTGCTTTCCCCACTAAGCTTACTATTGTCCGGTATAGTATAGGCCTTTTTAGAAAGCTCTTTTACTATACTACTAGTAATAGTATCCTTAAAGCCTTCCTTAGACCCTGTATCTATAGGGGGGTCTAAATTACTAGTAGCTGAATTAACAGCTGGCCCTAGATAGGGCTCTTTCCTAGGGGGACGTGGAGGAGAATCTAAATCTATAGTACCGCTAAAAGGATCAAATCTAGGACTATAGCTAGTCTTTCCAGTAGCAGCAGCATTGCTACTATTAGTTAGAGAAGCTAAAGTAGAAGATATATTCTTTATAGCGCTAACGCTATCCTCGACAGAGGCTTTTAGGTTATTTAGACTTAAAAGTAGTGTTTTTATATCACTAGATTGGCTAGCTATAACTCGCTTATAAGATTTAATATGCTGTTTTAGGACTTCTATAACCTCGCTATAGTCTTCGCCATTTTCCTCATCTTCTGATAGGGTTTGTATAGGTAGTAGAGGCCTAGAAGATTGCCCTAAATCAGCTGGGTTACTAGCCCTTTTAGGGGCTATACCCTTCCCTTTAGCTTGATCCGCCATTGTAAATAGGCTACTTCTTACTTATAGTGCTAGCTAAAGCACTTAATTAGCTTCCAGTTCACTAAAGCTAATTAGCTAGCTCACTAATTATAGTAGTAATTTTCTAGGCTAGTCTTAGCGCTTAGTAGGTTTATAGCACTGCCTACTTGCTACTTAGTAGGGCTTTCTAGTAGAAATTCTAAACTAGGCTCTAAGATAGGGACTAGAGACTTCGACGTAGGGACTTAACTACCGCCTATAGATATATCTATAGAAAGGGCTCTATAGTAGGGAAATATAGGTCTTTAGCGCTAGAAATTCTAAAACGCTAGCCTTTCTACTTCCAGCTATAAGTAGAAAGGTCTTTTAGTATAGGTAGGTATACTAGCCTAAGCGTATAAGAGCCCCAAATGCTCGTCAATACTATAGGACTTAGATTTCTCAGCGATTTCTCCTTCTAGATTTTCAGGCTTTTTAGTTCTTAAATAGCCTTCAATAAGATGTAATATATAGCTTTTTAGGGCTAATATAGTACTATATTTTCAGCTATAAGAGGCTTAAATAGCCCTATATATAGGCAGAGGTAGCGCTTTGAAATTAGACTCCAACGATAACTATCCCACAGGCTATCCAGGCTCATAACCTATTGGAATGGGTATCCCTATATAAGGATCTATAACCACTATAGCCTACTAGTAGTAGTCGTATAGGGTACGTAGGGGCAGCAACAGTATTGATATAGCCTAAATAGCACTTCCTAGGTATATGCTAATATAGTAAAGTAGGGCCCTTTACTATATTCCCTCTATAAAAGTCCTTATATAACGGTATAGTTATAGGCTATAGCGCTATATTACAGGGGCTTTAAGCTTATATATCACGGCTTTCAGTAGGTCTTATAGGCCAATAAGGCTTATAGTTGTAGGTAACGTAGTAACTTGATTTCTAGTCCAAGTAGGTAAGGCTTCGCAATTTCCTTTCCTATATATACCCTCCGGGACCGTTCCTGCCTTCCATACAGCAGGAGCGCCTTAGTAGGTGCATGGCGCCTTCCCGAAAAACCAAATAAGCTGGCGATTTTAAATAATCGACTTACGGCCACCTAAGCTGCAGGGTAAGCCGCACGACTTTTCCTATAAGTTCTGTTTTCGCTCCTGCGGTGCAGGGTAGGTACAGGGTAGGTAGGTGACCTAGTAGAAGAGCCTTTTAAGGCTATTTCTAGCGCTTATACAGCCTAAGGAGGCTGTCTCTACAAAAGTAGGGCATAAATCTAAAAATAGAAAAGCCTTTTAAAGCTATTTCTAGGCTATATAGTGGAATATATAGCTTTGTCAGCGGTATCCTCAAAAGTGGGTCCACCCTCAGAATATAGCTATATATCTAGTAGTTCGAGAACTGAAATCCGTTTTGCCTAAGCTATAACCGTTAGAGCGCTATAGCTTATTTTGTACGTTTAACAAGATATCCTAGTAATATAGGAGTTATATAAGAAGAAAGAAATCGGGGAGGTTCGCTAGATCAACGGCTGTGATAATCTAGTAGATGCTATAACAAAGAAGACTCCGAATTCCACGCTTAAAGACTTAGTGACTAATAACAAGCTAACTATCTATATAGAAGTATATATAGAAGACACAAGTACTATAGCTAGATATAGACATATATGATACAATAATAATCGGTAATAACAGTAATATACCGGCGATTAGGCTAGACATTGTACGATGTATATGGAACAATAGGCAGCGAATAATATAAACTTAATTCTCGCGCGGCTACTACGGCCGCTACTACCTACTAGCTATCTAAGCTACTCTAAGCAACGTACCTAGGGCTGTAAGCGCCTTACTAGCTATTTTTGACAGCTCTGATAACTCCTTCTTAACATTTACTAGCACTTCCTTATCTAAATCCAATACTTAAACGACCTTATAGCTAGAATCTTATTATATAATAAAGCCCGGAAAATAGACGGTATTAGATAAAGTTAGTGTAGTACTACCTATATAGCGACTGTCTTTAAGACTGCTGTATAGTATTATAGGCTATAGGTAGCAGTAGTACAGCGTCTATGGCGTTATTGTACTATAGTTGTAGACCAACCTCTTTCCCCAGAAGTGACACTCTATAGATACGTTATACCATTTGCTAGCTAGGATAAAGCAGCTCTAGAATCAGTGCTCTTAGGTCGTCTTATAATAGTAATAGGCATACGATATACGCTGCTTACTATATAAAGCAATTAAGATAGCATCCTAATATTACTTGCGTTTTATTATATGCTTGAAAATGTCCGACCTGTTCTGCCATCTATTGCCACCCTTATATAGGGTGAAAAGGACATTCTTCAACGGCAGGGTATATATAGTACGCTCGGTATCCTATCTATAAGTAATAAGTGTTATATAGTAAGTACTACTTAGTAGCGATTGTACGATAAGTACCTAGGGATAACTTACATTAGATACTAGCTTTATAAAAAGATCGCAGTTAAACAAGTCTATAGTTAGGATTACTATAATATAATAGGTACTATTAATGTTCTTATAAATGTTAACCAAGGTGAAATTAACATAGGTATCTATATTAAAGACGTCTATAAGTAGTATCGAGTTAACGTTGTTATAAACAATATAAACGGCAGCTATCTTAAAAAGAATATTGTAAAATAAGGCGAAATGATAGCAATAGTACAAATAGAGGCTAACAGCGAGCAACAAACATAATAGAGATTACAAAAGTTGTTATATATAGGAGGAAGAAAGAGAACAGAGTAGCAAGGGTAGGCGAGCAACCCTTTATACCTTAAGGAAACAGTATAAGAGAAGGTATAAAAGTAGGCGCAAAAGCTATTCGATTACCTACCTATTATTCGCATAGAAGCTATTCGATTACCTGCCTATTGTTCTTTTTCTATTATGCAAGATCTATTATTTCCTTGGTGCGAAAACGGCGTTCTACCTATGGATTTACTATTATTAACACCTCTAACTATACCGGTACTAAAAAGGCAACTGCAAGTGTAGGGTAGCGCGTGTATAAATCACGTGTATAACCAAATTACTACTATACTTTCCCTATAAGAACTCCCCTGTTAAAACAGCTAGTACAATACGATAGATATCGCAGGATACTCCCCTATATATAAATCTCGCCGTAGATACCTAACTACAGGCTTTACAGATATACCCTATATACACCCCTACTAACTATAGCACAACTAGCATTATATAATAGTAATTAAGCAGCCGATACCTAGCAATCTTAATCGACAAAAGAAAAGACTGCTAGTATTAGAATACCTATTATAACTATAATGTATATATTACTGGGACCTAGATAATATAGATCGTTAGGTGAGTACTTGATAATGTACGTCGGATAGGGGTCGTTGTACGGTATCTACCGTATGATAAAGGGAATATATTTGGGGCTAAAATCTCTTTACCTATATACCTAGAGAGATAGACATAAATTAACCACCTGAACCACTACTACGTACTAGTACGGAACGCTACGAACACTATAGGTAATAGTATAGGACCATAATCTTATGCCCTATATTATAATAAAGTTAAGCTACACGACTAAATCTTTAGTAATAGTTAGTCCTATACCCCTAACGCCGCCTATAGTAGAGCACTATTAAGAAGGGTAGCTTTCTATTTACTAGGCAAAGGTCCTTAAGATATAGTAGACTATATAGCCGTTATCCTAGAAAACTATAATTAAGGAGCTATAGTTAGTAAGTATAGCTTGGAAAACCAGATAAGGTACGCTATAGCCTTTATAAACAGGTCAATTATAAAGAGGGGGCATGTCTCTACCTCTACCTACTTCTATAAAATAGATAGATTAGCCATTCTAATCCTTACTATATAGATAGATTCTATTACGCTATCTAATCCCCGTAGGGGATATCTAGGTAGGCTAGGCTAGTGCTATAGGAAAACCGTAAAACGGGTGAAAAACCTATAACCATATATAGGAAATAGGTGTCATGGCCAGAGCAAAGATGGGTTATGGAAAGATGTTGTTGTATATAGGACAGAAGGTCCTGGTATAAGACGAAGCTATATATGTATAGGATGATAACGGACTGTGACAGCACCCTACCCTAAAACTATAGTCGTCCTTGACTGCAAATAATGATTGTATATAGTAGTGTTATATATATTGTTGTTTAGTTGTAAGTATGTTGCTTCTGGTTTGCGTCTAAAGGTAGTAGTAATAGGACCTGTATATAGGGTCGAAGTAACAGTACTGAGGCCTATACGTATCTAACCTACGTTTAGGCCTATACATTTTAACCTACCTTCCTAATTAGGTGCTATAGCCTACTAGTTAGGCCTACCTTTCCTATTAGGCGGCAGACCTACCTATTACTAGGCTAAACACTAGTATAGCGTTGAAGCTGCCTTTCTATACGTTTGATACTAGCCTAAGTCGCCATTAAGTTGTTAAAATTTTCTCCCTTATATACCAACTATATAACCTGGTTAGCTTTTATCAAGAATCGTCGCCGAATCTCTATAGATATGGCCCTAACTCCCTAATCTGCTCTCTTAGTAAAGGAGGTCCTATATAAAGCATATATTAGGTCTGTTATTTTCCATATAACAAAGGCTATACAGTATAGTAGGCCTGTTAATATTTTCTCTATAGAGCCTTATATAGTAACTACTGCTAGAGGACAGCAGTATAAATACTGTATAAAGTAGAAGAAGGCCAATTGTTTAGCAGTATGTTAAGGAGCTCTTAGCAAGTTAGGTGTAATGTAGTACTAACACCTGTAGTAGCTTATAGGGGTTGTGCAGTATAAGATAGAGGAATATATGCCTATATACCGCGTTGCTAAGAGATTCTGCACTATATTAACGACAGATCCTAACAGACCTGTTAGTAATATGCAGTATTATTTCGACTAGCTGGAACAGTCCTAGGTTACTATAGTAGTATACTAGCTACTATACAACCTAGATACCGCAACTAAGGTATATTATACAAAGTATAGTATAAATAGGATGAAAGTTTTTTCTACGGTAGATGACTAATAAGGTAGCATCTAGATAGAGGTTCGGTTATAAGTCAAAGGCTAGTTACTAATGTATTATATAGAAGAAGATTGTTATATACGAAAATTTCATATAGAATCGCCGTTAGTACTATACCTATATTATACTGCTACTTGCCCCCTAGGGCGCTAATAAGGCTTTAGGAGATTTTACACGCCATTGTAATGTATAGTTTTGTTAGACGTAGCCTAGTCTTAACATATATAATAGCTACTATATAGTTATAGTAGCCTTAAAGAAGAGGCTGGCTAAGGCGCTGCATAATAGTACTAAACCTTGTAATAGGGATACTTAGGTAGCGGCCTATACAAGTGTCCATACCGAATTAGGCAGGTAGTCGTTTTGTAGAATATAGGGTTTTTTATAGTCTGCTGTTTTAGTATATTTTATACTAAGTTAGTGCTAAGTTGATTCGGCGTTATAAAATAGGCAATCCCTACTTTTAGAACTAATCTAGTAGGCTAGGCTTAGCAGGATATTTGATATAAAAATCCCGTATATTGCTTGTATAGCCTTAAATGTTCGTTGCTAGTTCCTAGGTAGGTTTATAGGGTTTTAGCCATTAGATCCTATATTCAAGGGCACTGTTTCTAAGGTAAGAGTTAAGTATCTTGTCGAAGTACTACTCAATCTCTAGTTTAGGGCCTTCATTAGATAGGACAGCTCTATAAAGTAATAATAGTAGGTTTATAGAATATTAGGCTAGTAGCCCTTTAAAGGCAAGTCGGACCAGAGATATATAGAAGATAGGGAAGATCTTATATAGGGGCGGGATATACACTACTACTGCCTGTCTATATACCTTAGATACCCTTTAAGGGCCAAGCTACTTATAGCTAAGCTTCTTAAATAGCCGACCCTATTAAATGTTAGTAGTACTAACCTATACCTTATCCCTAACTTTATACTAAACTAAGTCCTAGTGTTTTTTATTTATAGTCTTAGCTATATAAGTTTAAGCTTGTTCTATAAATAGTTAAGTATGGTTAACTACTTTTTATAGCCTCTTACGGATAGACTAGGTATTTAGGAACTCTTTTTATTCGATATCGGTATATAGGGGAGTTATAGGTAGCTCGGGTTTAACGCCTATATTAGGGTACTATCTATAATTAGCGAAGAATAGTGTAAGACAGGTTGCCTCTAACTTATAGTTATTACTTATAAACTCTACTAGGGGTAACTAGTCTATCTAATTATCTTAGTAGAACGAAATAAAAGCTTGTAGGTACTGTTCTAGGTAGGTATTTATAATTTCTATCTATCTATTAGTTTTAGGATAAGCTATAGAGAAGTACTATAGGATAATTCCTAAAAGGCAGTAAAGTTCCTTCTATAAGGTACTAATAAACTAAGTACCCCTGTATAATATAATATAGTTTAGGGTACTATAGAGTTAAAAGATATTTATAATAAAGGTAGAGGTAAGTATAGTAGTAGAAAGGTTAGGTACTACGGCGAAGTATCTCATTTTTATTAGTCTATTAACTATAATTAGAATATACTAGTAGTTGACCCTATATTAGTAGCAGGTTAGAAAAGGTAAGATATAATTGATACTTATTATAGTCTAAGGCTAGAAAGGGACTAGTAAAGGTATAAAGAGGCCTAGCAGAGCTCTTTTAGCGTTCTTAGTACAGTAGTAAATATAGTATGCTATAATGAATTGCATAATATCCTACTTTATATATAGCTAATGATAGGAGCGTTATAGGAGTTCTAGTATCTTATTATAGCCTAGGTACCCTGCTAGCAATAGACTATAGTTTCTATAAATAACTTATAGCCTTGTCCTATTGTTAGGTAGGATAAAAAGACAGTTATTAATATAAAGTTGGCTATAAATCACTGTATAGTTGGCTATAGCGGCCTGTAGGAGCGGTCTAAGCTTAGGCGGAAATATACGGTAATTAGGGTCCTAAACCCAGTCTAGGAGCCTCTAAGAATCCTGGCAGTTAGAATAGGCAGCCTAAATAACAGAGTCGATTGAATCAGATGTATCGAGTATAAGGAGAAGAAGAGTAGGGATGGTAGTAAGTCGGATATAACCCTATTTAGAGTCTAGAAGTAAAACCTAAGATCTCCTTATAATCTAGGCGTCTGATAAATCTAAGGAAGTTGCTAGGGAGTTGCCAGGGCGTTGGGAGAGGGCGTCTAGTACAATGTAGTTGCTACTAGGCCTATAGGTGATTTAGAATCGGAAATCGCCTAGGAATTTAGACTATTAAACCTACCTCTAGTTAAGGATTTTTATTATATAAAAGTACTATAGGTTTTTATAGTCTATAAATATTTCGATAGGGCGGTCTAGGCTCTATAGTTCTAGTCTCTATTCCTTGAATATTTTAGTAATAGCTAGGAGCTCCTTATTATAGATCTTATAGTTGCATTCTACTGGTATATATTTTGCTAAGAAGAAGGTAACTAGGTGTAAAACCCCCTCTAAGTTATATTAGGATAGTATGCCTTCTAAGGCCTAATTAGATATATCTATCTCTACTACTATCCTATAACTAGGGTTAAAGTATTATAAGATAGGCGCTATAGTAAAGGCCTGCTTTAAACGTTAGAAGGAGGTTTCCTCCTAGGAAGAACTAGACTATAGCCTAGTCTAGGCCCCATTATAGCAAAGAGATATTAATAGACATACTATAGATAAAAAGCCGGAGATAAAACGTTAGTAGTAATTAGAGAAGCCTAAGAATCGCTATAGATCCTATAGTAATTCTAGGCAGGGCTAAGATATAATCGCTTTAATCTTTTTAGGGTCTATAGAAATGCCGGATATCAAAATAATAAGTCTAATGTTGATTGCGGTAAGGGGGATTAGGTGCTGATCCCCGTGACCGCGCAGCGTATAAGCCTCTTGCTCTGGGAATAGGGCACGTACTACGCTACTAAGCCTCCCGCTCTAGAGAATAGGGCATGCACTGCGCTACTTGTACGACAGCTATAAGTAGCGTACCTATATACTATATAATAGTTACCAATGAGCGCTCCGCTCTAATATAGGTATTTAAGAAGTGTATAACCACCCTCTAGATAGAGGAAGATAGACAATCTAGAACTAGAACTTGAACTAGTATTTCCTTACTACTTGCTTTACTCTTTATCGTTTTAGATTACTATAATCTCTGGAAACCTACTAATACTAATTAGTATTGTCTTTATATTGTGATATAAGGGCAATGTAGAGCGGCAAGGTAGTTAGTTAAGTGCTTAATAACCTTAACTAAGTAGATTACGGTTTGCTTATTAAGGGCTGTTAATTAGGTGACTAGACAACCACCCTATTAACTTAGTAATATTGCTTATAAGAAAACCGATACTATAAATCTATCCTCTTAGGCTAAGGAAGCTTAACCTAAGCTTCTAGACTAAGGAAGTGTTGCTTAAGAGAACGCTACTAAAACTATATTACTAACCAACTTTACTATAATTAATATACTATAGTATCCTAAGATCCTTCTGCTTATAGAACCTTAGGAAAGGAGAATACTAAGACAAACCCCTATTATATACTAAGTATTTCATTAAGTATAGCCTAGGATCTTAAAGAGCATTTTAAATAAGAATTCCCTACTTAGCTATCTATTATAAGCATTGACAAATTTAACGTTTAAACTTTCTATAGATTGCTAGAGTATATTAATCTAGAGTATAATAGCGATAAAGTACTTAACTTATATATACTCTTCTACCTTGGCACTTATAAGGGGCAATAATCTAAAGATCTATACTATAAATTCCGCTTGGATTTCAAAGACTAGATAGCCAACTACTTTAATAAGTTAAACAACAAACTACACTTATAACTACGCTAAACACTTAATAATAGCCATGTCCTTATAGATAGCTTAAAAGGATAGAAGCTCTTTAAGGGACTTACAACGCTTGCTAATAACCCGTCTAACAATCTAGAGCCTAATATACTCCCCTAAATCTATAAACCGTCGATCTAGGCCAAGTATGGACGTTATATAACGACATCTCTTCCCGCTTAAACAGAAAAGGGGAAGGAGATCGCACTAATAACAACCTAAGACCCTAAATTTAGTACCTAGCTACAGAAGGTACTATAGGGGGAGATACAGATCGGTAATACAACCGCAAACGCTACCTAGTAATACAGACTAACAAACAGCTTAATTATAAACGACAATCAACCAGTAAGCGGCTAAGACCTAGGTATACGCTAGACAGCGGCCTAAAGCGGAATGCTCTATGCCAGTAACCGCGGCCAGTTCGGAAACACCCTTTACCTGCTAAATCCAGACCTACGGATAATACTTCCGATTTATAGACTTAGAAGTGTAATAGAAGTAGGATTTCTACCGGCTAACAAGGGCGCCGGCAAAGGCTATAGATTCCTACTAACCGCCCAAAGTACCAGCCAAGGTCATACCTAGGGTTATAGCTAAGGTAACTACTAAGGCTATAACTAGAAAACTAATTAAGAGGGACAATATAACCCTGCGTAACCTGCGTAAACCCCTGGTATTAACACTAGATATAGGCTAGAATATACTTAACCTTAAGCAGATAATAAAGAGCGGCATACCTAGTACGAGTATATTATATATAGAAGCACTAAGTATATAGCCATCCTACCGATCGAAACAGGCTGGATCAACAAGACAAGTATTAATCGAAAAACCCTAACCGATTTTATCAAGTCTTAGGACTTAAAGGACAGCTATTCTAGGTCTAACAATAATATCCTTAATAACAAAGTTCGTTTCTTCCTATACTAATACTAGACTTTCCAGATCGATTATAGCCTACTAGGCACTGTTTTTCTAAATGCACTTTTAAGGCAAACTAAGAAATATCACTTATACTATATCCCTTTTAGCATCTCCTTTATATAACTATATAGTATCTTAAAAGGATACTTCAAGATAAGTATTAAGTAGAATAACTACTTGCATATCTAGAACACTGTTACTTTCCAGTTTATATACCTTAAAAGCAAGAATAGTAACAAGTCTATAAAGGAAATTCTCTAGATCTTGCTTAATAGACTCCAACAAAGCTAATACAGGCTTAGTCCGCTCTATAACTATAAGGAGTTCCTAGTTGCAAATATAATCCAAGCCTATTAAGGAGTATCCAAGCTAAAGATTGCCCTATATAAACTACTAACAAGCTTCGAAAAGCTAGTAGCTACGCTCTGCCAAATACTTAACGTTAAGGAAGCAGATCGTATATATTGCTAATTCTTAATAGACCATAGGTTCACTATAACGAAGGCCAGGCCTGTAAGAAACTATCAGAATAACCCAATTATAGATTCGATCTTTAAGAGAAACTAGGCGATGTATATTCAACAACCTAGAGGCACTACTAGGTATAGAAAGCGAAACGAGCTCTAGCAAGGGGACTATAACAAAAGTTATACTAAAGTAGGTTATTGGATTTATAGTAAGCTAGATTACCACTCCTTTATATATAGCTAAAAAGAATAAACAATAGCTAAGAGCAAATAGCTTAAGCGAAAAGGCATTAACAAAGATCGCAGATAATATACAGCGTTCCTCCTTAATTATAAGGGTTTAGACGATAAATATAAAGTAAGGGAAGAAGATATTAAGCTTAAAATATAGATAGATAACTATAAGACCGACCAAACTTAAGGTAGAAACAAAGTACTAGTAATTAGTTTTAAAGAAGAGTAAATAGTAGTAACTTACTTTATAAACCAAGCTTTCCTCTACCTAATTACTAAGAGCGAATAACCGCGTAAAGATAGCAAAAAGGATACTAAGAAAATAAAAGCCGTTTAGTTTATACTTAATAGGTATACCGAGACTAAATTCCAAGGGATTATACCCGATACTAGGGCTACTGACATTTCGACCGCCGGACTCCGGCAATTCCTTATACTAAAGAAGATGATTGGATCGCTTAAGATTAACAAGTTATACGTAGGAGAAGCAAATATACTTTTCAGGTCTAGGGATTTGAAACGATTACTTAGAATAGTCAAAGTAGAGCTTGATATTAGTTATACGACTTTCTATATATTAAAGACGCCAACCCCTTTTCTTATATATCTAAAGGATATAGATAAGCTTAGCGTCTACCTTAATAATATAACAAATAAGCTTATATCTAAGTTAGGAAAACATATATACATTTAATAGAAATAGGGATATCTATAGATCCCTATAAAAGGGATTAAACTCCTAAGCATAGTATTTACAGTAGATAACAAGCGTCCTACACCTCTATAACTTATAGAGGCCGAACTAAGACGCATTTATCAACGCTATAGACACCCTATAGTTGACAGATTGTACAAACTACTATAACAAGCAGACTACTAAGTAGAACATAATACTATTAAGATGATTAATAAGTTCTGCTACTTCTGCTAGATCAAAGGTATAGCGCTATAACAATTTAGATTCGCGTTATAAGACGATATTTACTTTAATTTCAAGATCGTTATAGACGTCCTGGACATTAACAATTCCAAGGTACTGTATATAGTTGACGCTACAACGTTATTCCAAGCAGCCTGCTTTCTAAACGATCTTTTAGCTAAAAAGACATAGGAGCAGCTAAAGGAATGTTAGATCGATATATACCTTAGAGTACCTAATATTTTACGCTATAATAAGGGTACTAATTTCGAAGTACGTAAGTTCTAGATAGAGGCTAAGCTTATAGGCATAACCTGCCATTTAGTACCAGTCGAGATACACTAGTTAATCGGCAAGATCAAGCGGTATTATAGGCTACTAAGAAGGGCCTATAACATTATTAAATCAGAGACTGCTGGATCTTGCTCGAAAGAAGCATACCTATAAGCAGTATTAAGCGTAGTTAACAACACTACTAGCCTAGACAGGCTAGTACCAACGCTCTTAGTCTTTAGCGTATACCTATGCCTTACTATAAACGCACTACCTTCTCTATCTTAACTACGCTAAGCAGGCGCAATTTAGAAGGCTATAACACAATTGCAAATCCTAAATGATATAAGGACTATATAAGACGCTCTTACATAATATAATAGACCAAGTATAAAAGACGTGCTACTACGTTTACTAGAAGTAGGTGCTAAAGTGCTTGTATTCTAGGAAAGCAACCGATAGATAGGACCTTATAAGGTAATCTCGGCTATAGATACAACGGTGATTGTCAATATAGTTAACAGACCTATAGAATTTCAGAATATAGTAATTAAACTATATTACTAGGAGCTAGTATAGGATAAGCAAGATAATCAGGCTAGCGTTAAGCAGCTAGAACCATTCTAATATCCCTAGCCTAAGTAGCCCTACTAGTATAGACGACCCTAAAAGAACCTAGTACCTTCTAACAACTTTGTTTTAGAAAAAGAGAAGTATAACTACAACCTTACGCTTAACCTATAAGCCAAAGGCAAGATTACTATACCCGGTATACCATTCTAAGAATCCGACAAAATAGAACTGAACTCGCTTCTAGCAGCTAGGATGATTAAAGCGATCTAGATGCTAGCAGATACTTCGGACTACTAGATCTTTAAATTAAGGATCGTCTAGGAAGTGAAAGACAAGCTTACTTTACTATATAAGAAATTACGCTTTATAGCTTAGGGATTCGGTAATAAGGATAAAAAGTACCTGCTTACTTAATCGCCAATAATCTAACGCTATATATAGCGACTTATACTTTTACTACTCCCAACGCTGCGAACATACTTTAGTTTTAAGGTATAGATGCGTAATGTTATCTAGGCTTATATATAAGCTAAGTTATAGCTAGTAAGGAAAGTGATTCTTCTGTTACCTAAAGAGCTTAAGACGCTCTATCCCCCTTATACTATCTTGCTTATTAAAACCCTATTATATAGACTAGCTAAAGCTGGACTATACTAGTAGGTAATATATATAAACTAGTATACTAAATATCTTGATCTCAAACTAAGCGCCTTTGACCTATACTTTATAATCAGTAAGATACGAATTAGAAGTAGATTTAGAATTATTGGCCTATAAACTAATAACACTCTTAATATCGGCGAGTAAGCCTTTATAGATAAGGAGAAGCTTAAGCTAGATAAGGCTGGCTTTAAGTATAAGCTGCTAGTATTTTTAACGGACAAATCGATTATAGATTTCAACAGATATAGGCTTAAAATAAGCGCAGATACTATCGAGATTTGCCAAAAGGGGCAAGCTACGCAACTTGAACTTATAAGCCTAGACGCTAAAATAGCAAAACAAGCATACGTTAAACAACGCGTATATAGTACCTATATTGCTATAATTTGCTAACTAGAGGTGACTTTCGACTTGTTAGTAGTAGCGCAGTTAATTAAGCCTAGTATAGCTAAGATTACTAAGCTTAACGCTTAACTGTAATAGCAGATCGAGAACTCAATGCGTAGGCTATACTACCTATAACTCAAACTTAAGATAGCTAAGCTCTTTGTCTTTATAGATAGATTATTCGCCAATAATACCGATATAACATTGCAGATTAGATTTATTATAATATTTAGAAACGAGATAAGCGGTATAAACAAGTTCAACCTATACGGCAATATCGTATACTGGTCCTTAACCAAGTACAAGTAGGTAATAAGAAGCGTTTTAGCAAGCGAAATATATAGAATAGTAAGTAGGGTTAATCTTAGGTATATACTATACTAGACGCTTGCCAAGATCTACTTAGGCCTAGGTCTATAATCGCTACTACTAATTGTCGTTTGTATAGACTTGTTTAGTTTATATAAGTGCCTAGTAAAGCTTGGAACAACTATAGAGAAGCGACTTATAATTGATATAATAGCGCTATAGCAGAGCTATAAGAACCGTAAAATCGCAGAAATCAGGTGGATTAGTAGCAACGACAACCTAGCCGACGCTATAACCAAGCATACGCTAAACAAGACGCTTACAAGGCTTATTACTATAAATACGGCTAAGATCAGAGTAGAAGGCTAGGTTTAACGCCTAGCTAAGTAATAGGAAGAGTTTATATAACTCGGGGCGAGATTGCTAGCGTAAAAGATAAAGACTGCTAGGACAATTTATTTATAGTATAATAAGGAATATAAGGCAAAGCGTAAAACGATCTTAATTTATACTTTTATAGCTGGTACAATACATATACCAGCACCCCCTACCCCCTAATCATAATAATAAAACATTAATAGCCTTGCCTATAGCAGCTATCGCCATAAGCTTTTTCTATATGGACGTTATACCCGCCGTAGGTACCCTACGCTTAACAAGAGCGCGTACCTTATCTACTAAAGCTAAGGCGCACTTGGCGCTATTATACTATATCTTCCAATCCTATAACCAATAAGTATTCCGATTAAACAATAGATACTACTAAAGATTATAACTTACTTTGGCCTTTATAGCTAGGTTAGAGCGGAGCTCCAAAAAGCAGTCTAAGAACAGGCAGACTAACTTAGGGCTACAATATACGTTAGAAATAATAAAATAATAGAAACAATACGCAAATGGAACTTATATTAGCATATATAAGTGCCTGGATAAGTACTGCCAGTACTAGAGGCTATAGTCTAATATATAGTTACAGTATGCTATACGTAGCGCGAAATTGCCGGACTTGTTAAACGAGTCTTTAACGCCTGCCAAAAGCGAGTATAAGTAGCTAAGGCAAAGGACAGTGCATATAGCACTATATAGGCTATAAACTTCATATATATTAGTAATATTAATAATAAGGATAACAAGAGTAAGACACTTACCCTTTAGTTTACGTATATAAGTATATAACAACCTTTTATAAGGCTTTATATAGTCCGACATATAGCATATATAGCAGCTAGAGTAGATAATAGAGTTGTCCGAGCTTTCGCCGGACGATAAACTTGCCGTCGCTGCCGCCGGTATCGCTACTAGCAGTATAGGCGTGCTTGCAGCGGCGTATAGCGCCTTACGCTGCGTATGCATAGCCGCTAACGCCGCCTTCTTTACGGCCAGCGATATAGGCAGAGCGTGCTTACGCGCTTTGTATATAACGATCTCTGCCTTATATACTACCTCCTCCTCCGCCTTCTCCTTATGCTGGAGTATAGCAGCCTGCTTAAGCAGGACGCGTATATACGTGATCAGCCCCTTAGAATTAAGGGGCGTAGAATCGGCGTCAGTATAGCTGCCTATAGACTCGGGCTATATAGCAAGCATAGCTGCGTCTACAGCGTTAGGATTATCACTATTGTTATTATCGTTGTTACTATCATTACTACCTACTACGCTCTTCTAGTTACTGTTATTAGTAACGGTGCGCTCGGACGTGTCCTCGAACGTATTATTATTACCCTTCTAGGCAAGATGCTTGTTAGGAGCGTTAGTTATAAGCGTATGAAGGGTATTACTGCCCTTATTATTAGCATATATACGGGCGTCGCTGCCTATACTCCTATAGGAGCACCTACTCTACTTATCGTTAAAATCCGACACTATAAATAATAAGATTAGCACGCTTAAGTATAAAGGCTAGTACACTCGAGCATTAGTATATAAAGGTAAGTAACTTACTTATTACTGCTAGTACTGCTGATGCTGCTACTGTTGTTGCTGCTACTACTGCTGCTATTGTTGTTACTACTATTGCTACTACTAGTATAGATCATAGGGAGAAAGAGAATAGGTGGTATATAGTAGGAGAACCTACCTATTTATAGGTTTGGGGCAAAAGCGTTTGGAGTTCGTAATTAGCCAGTCTAGAGCTCTGATTTTTCCTATTGTAATTCCTATTTAGGACTATAAGCTTTTGCAACAATGGTTACTAGCGTAACGCGCTTACCGTTATGCCGTTTGGAGGTATATCTAGAAGGCGCTAAAGTCGTACCTTCTATACCAGGGATTAGCAACTAGAATTCAACATTCTAATTGGCAAATAAGAAGTTAAGTAATTAGCATTTCCTATTCTGGCAATAAAGGGAGCGAAATGATCTAGGATTTCCTATTTTGGTTAATAAAGCACTAGTATAGTTACAAAAAGAAGAGTTGCCGGTATTAATTGCAGTAAGAGGGATTAGGTGCTAATCCCTTTAACCATATAGTATATAAGCCTCTTGCTCTAGGAATAGGGTATATACTACGCTACTAAGCCTCCCGCTCTAAAGAATAGGGCATACACTGTACTACTTATACGACAGCTATAAGTAGCGTACCTATATACTATATAATAGTTACTAACAAGCACTCCGCTCTAACATAGGTATTTAAGGGGTGCGCAACCACCCCCTAGATAGAGGGAGACAGACAATCCAGAACCAGAACTTAAACCAGTATTTCCTTGCTGCTCGCTTTGCTCTTTATTGTTTTAGATCACTACGATCTCCGGAAACCTACCAACATCTAAGGTATTATATCCAGATAGTATAAAAGTCATACTTCTTAATATCTACTGTAAGGCCTATATTTATTAGCCTTATAAGTACGTCGTAGATATATTAGGTATAGTTCGTAGATATATCGCTAAAGATAAGAATATCATTTAGATAAGCAGTCGTATATTTGTCCAATCTGTTAAACAAAGTATAGTTAATAAAGTATTACTAAGTACTAGGCGTGTCTATTATGCCGAAATTTGCTACTAAGCACTTAAATAGGCTAAAACAGGTGGTAAATATAGTCTTCTATTGGTTACTAGGGGCGATTCGGATCCGGTTAAATGCTGCTATAATATCAAGTTTGGTATATATTTTTGCCTAGTATAATATATCTAACGTTTCTCTAATAAGTAGAATTGGATATCGATTTTTGATTATAACGTTATTTAGGCCTTAGTAGTTAATACAGACTTATACCCTACTACTAGGCTTCTTTACTAATAGTACTAGTATAGCTGCTAATGATATACTGCTCTATATAAAGCCCTTAGAAAGGTGGTTATCCAGGTATTTCCGGATTACTAGGAGCTCCTAGGAGCTTATAGAGCGGTATTAAGTAGCCGGTAGTAACTCGCCTAAGATAAGTTCAACTTAGTGATCGAAAGGACGGTAAAGTAGTAGTATTTCTGAGTTTATAGGAAGAAAAGCTATAATTAAGTTGTAATATATAGGTAGTAAGAGTTTCTTAATATCGGTTTCTAAAATAGGCAGGTTAATTTTAAGGTACTTTTCAATATCCTTATGAGATACCCTAAAGAGATAAGAAGAAAAGGTATTAGTATTATCTAAAGTTAGGAACAAGTTAGTAGTAAACCCTCTTTAGAGCAATATATCTATTACTATATAGAGTTCTACTATTAATATACTAGAGACGCTAGAGTCTTTTACAAAAGATAGGAATAGTGTAGAAGATAGAAGCTGTAAGTTAGAGGGATCTTAGTTAGTAATTAAAGGGGAGTTAGGGGAGCCTTAGGTAGGTATTAAAGGGTCTTTATCCTAAAGTATAACTAGTATCCTTCTATTAAGGGTTATAGTACTAGAAGCCCAGTCTAGTAAAGGATTATAGATATAGAGCTAAAGGAGGCTAAAAATCATATCTAGTCTAGAAAAGCTTAAAGGCTAGATATATAGAGATAATAGCTTAGAAGTATAACTAGAATCAGATTAACCAAATAAATGGTCCAGGATATAGAAATCTATAACAAGACTGGCCTACTTACTATCTATAAGGCATAAAGGGCAAGGTAAATCCAAAGTAGATCGCTTTAACCCTAAGCGATCTACTATAAAGGAATTGACAAATCTAAGCAGAGAATAACCAGAGTTAATAAGGGTTTAAAGGGGGACTGCCTTACCTTATATATATACTAAGGTAGTAAAAAGTAAAGAAGAATTAGTATAAACTACGCCTAAAGTAATAACGAACTCCGGATTAGAGGTAAAAGGCCTAGGATAATAATCTAGTATTCCTAGGCCTAGGCTTTTCCCTTAGAGTTTAGTTATAGAGCTGTAGCTAAGGCAGTAGTAGGTCGGTTCTTTTTTGCTCTATAATCGTAGGCAAGATAGCCTAGCTTACAATAATATAAGTAGAGGCGGTTGTTAATTCTATAGGCCTTTTCCTTAGAAGAAAGGTAGGAACCTAAGGTTAGGATAGCTCCTAATACTATAGGGTTACCATTATTATAAAATCCTGGTTAAGGAGGCAGTACTAACCTAGAGCTAATCTAGAATTAATACTGTTCTATAGCAATATTATTTTAGAGCTTCTAATAAAGCTCTATCTACTTTATCAAGTCTATAGGGCTAGGTCAGTCTACTACGCTAACGATAGTACAGCGTAGCTTCTAACCTACTTTCCGTTAGAGGTAGGTAACGTATTGTATAAGGGTCTAGTTAGAATATTCGTAGAGTTGTATTAGCTCTGTTAGAAAGTTAGTAAATAAGAGCTTATCCCTATCTATATCTAGTTTCTCTAATTTAGTAAGGCTAATAGTACTAACATCTTTTATAAGATACTAAGGGTCTAGCAATACAAAAATGTCGGTAATATATATAATTGTAGAAGCGTTAGAGGGAAGGCTATAAGCTAGTATAACTAGCTTGTCTACTTTTAGGCGAATTTGCTAATAAGGTTCGCCGCTAAGATGCTGTAAGATATAGAGGACTTGGACCAGGGTATTAGGGAAAAAAGCTTTATTAATAGCAAGCTTTACTAAGACCTAGGACTTCCAGGTAATATAGGCTATCTACTGTTCGATAAAGTTTATAGAGGTTCTATTAAAGGTCGGAGAATTAACGCTAAGGAGTTAGGACAGAGTTATATAACTTGTTAAGATAGGAGCTAGAGGGGGCTAGGGAAAAGTAGCCAGAAGGAGGGCAGAAGGGGCCCTAGAGAAAGTTATAGCTAAGTTAGTAGAGATACCTAAAATTCTAGAATTTACAGTTTATAGGAAATAGAGTAGTTGATTATCATTAGCTAAGACAAGGTTAGCTAGGTTAGTAGCTAGTATTTCTAAGGAGCCTAGTACCCCTAAGCCTTATACTTAGAGCTAGTCTTCTACTAATTGATTACTATTAGTCGCTATTATAGAATCGGTAGTAACTTATGGTTAAAGTATATATAAAAACAGGGGGATTTGTCAAATCGTTTATTAAAATGGACTTTTAACAAAAGGTTTTCTTTACTTACTAAATCTTGCTAATTTAGCAAGAATATATAGGTGCAATAAACTGTTATAGCTAGAGCAAAGATGGGTTGTAGAAAGATGTTGTTGTATATAGGACAGAAGGTCCTAGTGTAAGACGAAGCTATATATATACAGGATGACAACGGACTGTGACAATAGGGGTGTAGTAGGGGGTGGGCTAATCTTCACTAAGGTAGAAACCGCCCCTTTAGGAGTATAAAAACATACTGCCTTAAGGGGTATAGGCTAGACCGCTCCTAGCCCCTAAGCAACAGTATATTCTAGCAGTCTAGTAGCAATATGGCGGACTAGGGGGCGTATAGCGCTACCGCCCCCTGTTTCAAGTCTATAGAGGAGGCTGTTTGTATCCCCTCTCTTCCTCTCCTTAAAGGAGGCTGAAGGGTAGGCCAGGCAACCGTCGAATATATGTCGAACGTCTTCTATGGCTAGGTGGCAGCAGTAGAGGGGGCTGTCTATCCTAGGCACCTTATAGGTATATAGGAAGCCCCTTAGGCCTATCTTCCCTATATAGGCCTATATTAGCAGTAAGCTCTCAGCCTTAGAGAGGCTATAGTAGCGTTTCTAGAAGGCCTCTTTAAAAGCCTTAGCTAGGTTTTCCTCCTAGAAGGTAGCTTTAGCTGATTTCTCTAAGAGGCTCTCTATATAGGGGTTATAGCTAGAGGCTCTGGCCTCCTATAGATAGCGGTCTTTCCAGGCAGTATAGAGGGGTTCCTCGTTAATGGCCTTCCCTAGTTATTAGCAGTACTACTATACTATAGCTTCTCTCTTTCTTTCTTATTTTATTTGCCCTTCTAGGGGGAGGCTAGTCCTAGGGGTCCTGTTCCTAAGGGTATAGTATAAGGCGTCCTTCCGTTTAGCTATCTCCTCCCTTATAGCCCTATTTAATCTAGCCTAGCTAGAGAAGGAGAGGGTATTAAGGTAGAGGTCTAGGAGGGGGACGTTAGCCTTATAGTAGAGGCTTTGGACTAGCATTCTCTTATAGGCCCCTATAATCTTCCTAAGGGCTTTGTTTTCGGCTGCTAGTAGGCCTCTAGTTATACCTTATGGCCTATTTAGTATAGTAGGTATAAGGGTATGCTAGGCCAAGGCTGTATAGGCTAGGACTAGCCTTATTACTACTATATATAGTAGCCTAGTCTTTTCGATTCTAGGTCTCTAGGTCTTTCTAGCCAACCTAGTTATAGCTAGGGACTGTATTTTTAGCTTCTGCCAAAGGGTACTAGCATAGGCCTTCTAGGTAAGCTTAGGGTCTAGCTAGGCTCCTAAAAATCGGGCCTCTTTAGCTAGTTATAGAGGAGGGGAGTCTTCTAGTCCTAGGTAGATAGGGTTATTCCAGGGCCTCCTTCTAAAGGAGAAGTGTATAAGCTTACTCTTTGCTACTAAGAAGGTAACTCTAGCAGTTACTGCCTAGTCTAGGTGATTTCTCTAGGCCTCTTCTAGCTGCCTAACTATTGTCCTAGCCTCTCTACCGAAGGCTAGTAGGTTAGTATCGTCTATATAGCCTATAATAGAGATAATAGGGTGTTTTCTTTCTAGTCTTTTATATAGGGGGCAGAGGTAGAGGACTAAGAGGATAGGTAAGAGTGGCAAGCCCTAGGGTACTCCTATAGGTACTGGTATTTGTTGGCTTCTTTAACCGTCGAATAGGAGGCTGGTAGTCCTAGAGGAGAGGAACTCCTTTAGCTAGAAGAGTAGCTAGATAGGTAGCCCTAGCTAGTCTAGTATAGCTAGAAGCCTAGTATAAGGGATGCTGTCGAAATATCCTAATAGGTCTAGCTATAGGAGGGAGGCCCTAGCCTTATATTTCCAGGCCTTCTAGACTTGGGCTATAAGGAGGTATATAGCTGATTCAGTGGACTTATAGCAGCAGTAGCCCTATTATATTGCTGGTATTAGCTTAAAAGCCTCGGCTACGTCCCTTATTTTAGTCCCTATAACTTTTTCTAAGACCTTGCTAATGCAGTTTAGCAGGGCTATAAGGCAGTAGCCTCTAGGGGTATTATAGGCGTCTAATTGTTTTCCTAGCTTAGGAAGGACAATAGTAATTACCTTCTTATATTCTTATAGGTAAAAGCTATAGAGGAAGGATTTTAAGGCTAGTATAGCAAGGGCCTTATATAAGGGGTCTCTATAGGCTTTTAGAAAGCCCATAGGCAGTTTATCTAGTCCTGGCGCTTTCTATGGTTTCGTTGTTTTAACGGCTTTCTCTATATCGTCTAGTTTAACTGTCCAGCTAACCGGTAGCCTAGGTCCTATTAGGGGCTCCTCTAGGCTTTCCTCTTAGAGGGAGGGGGGAAGAAGCGTGTTAAAAGGGCCTCTAACTTCTTCTAGAAGGTACTGGCTTGCCTGAGGGTTGGCAGTTTAGGGGGTAGTAGTATAGTAGTACTCTATAGCCTAGCCTATCTTTCTAGTTACTAAAGCCTTTCTAGCTTTTCTCTAGCTTTCTATAGAAAGGCCCTTTAGGTTTTCCTTTTGCTTTCTCTTATAGCCTTTATTTTTTTTCTTCTAAGCTGACTTATAGGTATTAAAAAGGGCTTAGTTGTTAGGGGAACGCTGGAGTTGTCTCTCTGCCCTCTTCCTCTCCTAGACTACTTAGTAGGTATTATTGTTCTACTAGGGGGCTCTCTTCTTTCTAGTAGTTACTAGGGCCCTTTTAGGGGTTATAGCCTTAGCAATACGTTAGAGTTCTCCTAATAGTTGTCTAAAGGCCTCCTATAGCTAAGCGAGGTTAGAAAGGCAAGATAGGTATCCGTAGCCCCCTATATTATATATTAGAGAGCTGGCCTCCTATGCTACCTCCTCCTTATCTATCTTCTTCTACTAGAATTAGGGGGGTAGTAGTAGGGTTTCTATAGCCTCTAGGTTAATATCTAGGACTTAGAGGTAATAGTCTGATCGTAAACGGATATCTAGGCTAGTATAGGAGCAGGTAAGGCTGCTACCAAGCTAGAAGTAGTCGATAGTAGAGGCCCTACCAGCTTATCCCCCTTATAGTACCTTAGTTATAGCCCTAAAGGGGGTATAGAGGGTAAGTTCCTGTTCTACTACTAATAGTAGTAGGTCCTCCGACTTAGGGCTAAATCGGTTATATTAGTCCTATAAGAGGTAGTAAAGGTTAAGGTCCCTAGCCAGTAGGTAGAGGCCTAGACAGGTATTAAGTTTCCCCCTTATTTCTTCTATAAGAGGGGGTAGGCCGGTCTAGGGCTAGGGGTTGTAATATAGGGACTAGACTGTAAAGGGGCTATTCTTAGTCTATATTATAGCCCTAGCCTAGTCTAGGCTAGAGCTATAGGTCTAGGTTACAAGTAGGAGTAATTTGTGGATATAGAGGGCAGCTCCTCCGTTAGAGGTGAAAACAGGGTAGTAGGGGGCGGATCTAGGGCAGAAGGTAGAGTATTAGGCCTATCTGTTAATCTAGGGCTCTTATATAGCAAATATTTCCTCTTTTACTATAGAGAGTAGTACTTCCTATACCTCTTTGAAGCCCTGTATATTCCAGAGGCGTACCCTTATATCTCTATCTCTTCTAGCTATGTAGTAGGCGGTGGTGGTTATATAGTAGGGGCATTAGCTAGTCCGGTATCTAGTTCTAGGTCTAGTCTAGGTCTAGCTTCTAGGGTTCTAGGTGCTCTAGGGGCTCTAGAGGCGCCTTTAGGTTCTAGGGATCTAGTAGATCTAGTAGCTTCTTTAGGGCTTATAGCCGTTATAGAAGAGAAGGAGAAGGGAAGGTTAGAGGGGTTTTAGCTGCTTAGTTGACTAAAGTAGGTAGTAATTATACTCTGGCTAAGGGTTAGCCCCCTTACTGCTACTAGCTAGCCCCTCTGTCTCTTCCCTAAGACTATAGTATAGCCTTCTTCCCCCTCCTCTTATAGAGGGGCTTATTAAGGGTAATATTACTACTATTATTGTTATTACTATTGTTGTTGTTACTATTGTTATTATTACTATTAGAGAGGGGATAGTTGGTTAACGTTAAAGGCTTTAGGCCTAGAATGTAGGTATCCCTTAGCCTATACCTATACCTCTTTTAGACAAGGGTAGACCTCTAAGTAGGTGTAGTAGGCTTAGTAGTAGTTGCGGCAGTATAGTGCCCTAGAGTAGGTAGAGGCTTTTAGCGTAGTATGGCTATTAGTACTACAGTTATAGCAGATCTCCTCTTTGCTCTAGCATACTTTAGCCCTATAGCCCTATTTCCAGCACTTTAGGCACTAGATGGGCTTAGCCTTGTCGATCTAGGGTTCTGCTTCTAGGGCTTAGTAGCTCTAGAAGACCCCCTTCTTATAGACCTTCTAGGCTGCCTTTAGGGAGGAAAAGGCTATTAGTACCTTAACCCTAGTCCGTTCTAGCCCTTAGGGGTGCTAGACCTTTGCTCTAACTGCTATAGGGTACTATTTTTAACCTCTTTTAGTAGGCCTTCCTCTATAACCCGGTTATAGACTATAAGGCCTTTAACCGCTACTACCTAGGTTATAGTATATAGGGAGGCCTTCTTGCTAAAGGCCCTTATAATCTAGGTAGTATTATTCTCTAGGCTCCTCTTTATCTCTGTGTTTTCTATAACAAGAAGTAGGTTACCGCTAGGGAGGGTCCTAACCCCTCAAACTACTAGGCTAGACACTTATTAGATAGCCTGTACTACCTCTAGTATAGACTTAGCAAGCACCTGTTATTAGGTAAGGCCTAGTCGGATAAGTACCTAGCGCTCTAGGCTAGGCCTAATTTCCTTACTAACCGTTAGTTTACTAGCTATATTAGCCTAGGTAGGGGCTATAGGTTAAGGTTAAGTATAGCTAGGCTGTTGTTATTATAGTTGTTGTTAGTAGCTAGGTTGCTAAGGGTGTTGCTAGTGCTATAGCCTAGGTATTACTAGGGTAGTAGGCTGGTTTTAGGCTACTAGAGTTGCTACTATAGCTAGGGCTTCTTTAGGCGGGTCCTAGAGTAGGGCTATAAGGGCGATTTATCTAGCCTTAGTAGTTGCTTCTACTATGCTATAAAAGTTAGTACTATCTTTAGCTAGGCCGATTATCCGGTCTAGAAGGCTAGAGAGTATAAGGGCGAGCTTAAGAGGGCTAAGGGTAGCTTAGGCGGTTTTCTTAGTTACTAGGGTAATATAGCTAGCCTTAGTAGCTTTGTTATTGCCTCTTTCTTTCCCTATATTTTTCTCTGATTTTTTCTCTGGCTTTTTGGTGTTTTTCTAGCTAGAAGGGGTCGGGGCTAGGGCGTACTAGCTGCTACTTAGGCCCCTAAAAAAGGGGGCAAAGATGTTAGTAGAGAGAGGGGCGCTAGTTATAGGGGCGTTGATAGTAAAAAGGGCGCTAGAGCTATATACTATAGGCGCTATATTTATAGCGCTTATAGCGGTCTCCTTAGCAGTAGTAGAAGCAGTGATTTAGCAGTCTTCTATTTCTATATCGTTACTTAGGTAGTCCGTACTTAAGGGTTAGTAGTCTATACTTAAGGGCTAGCTTAGAGGGTTATTGTTATTATTATGAGCTATAGGTAGGGCAGGGTTACTAGGGCGTAGAGCTGCATTAGTAGTCTATATATAAGGGGCCTATGGGTATAAGAGGGCGGCTAGGCTCGCCATTTTTCGCACTTTCGCACGCCTAGGGCTGTCGTACGACCGACAGCGCCATAGCGAAAATTATTAGGCGTTGTGTCCTTAGTCGGACAGTTCGAATAGATGTGGTTGCACGCGATTTGTTGCGGTTTTGACCAAAGACTCGTTTTCGTTATTTCGTTGTTCTTTCTTTTTCATCCTTACTATATAGGTTATTAAAGAGCTTATTAAACTCGGCATTATAGTTATCTCTATAGTCCTCTAGAGAGGCTTTCTCTTCCTCCTTATTAGCAGTATATACCTTATAGCAAACAAAGCGTTTAAGGGTTTTACTAGTAGCTTTGCGGAATTAGAATAAGCTCTATTTCTTTAGGATACCTATAAGGGTAACCCTTTCGCTATTAAAGTCTTATAGGGGAGTAGGGTAGGAAGAAGATAATAGCTATCTTAGCTACTGTTAAACGTATAAAATAAGCTATAGCGCTCTAACGGTTATAGCTTAGGCAAAACGGATTTCAGTTCTCGAACTACTAGATATATAGCTATATTCTAAGAGTGGACCCACTTTTGTGGATACCGCTGACTAAGCTATATATTCCACTATATAGCCTAGAAATAGCTTTAAAAGGCTTTTCTATTTTTAGATTTATGCCCCACTTTTGTGGAGACATCCTCCTTAGGCTGTATAAGCGCTAGAAATAGCCTTAAAAGGCTCTTCTACTAGGTTACCTACCTACCCTATACCTACCCTGCACCGCAGGAGTGAAAACAGAACTTATAGGAAAAGTCATGTGGCTTACCCTACAGCTTAGGTGGCCGTGAGTCGATTATTTAAAATCGCCAGCTTATTTGGTTTTTCAGGAAGGCGCCATGCACCTACTAAGGCGCTCCTACCGTATAGAAGGCAGGAACGGTCCTAGAGGGTATATGTAGGAAAGGAAATTGCGAAGCCTTACCTACTTAGACTAGAAATCAAGTTACTACGTTACCTACAACTATAAGCCTTATAGGCCTATAAGACCCACTGAAAGCCGTGATATATAAGCTTAAAGCGCCTATAATATAGCGCTATAGCCTATAACTATACCGTTATATAAGGACTTTTATAGAGGGAATATAGTAAAGGGCCCTACTTTACTATATTAGCATATACCTTGGAAGTGCTATTTAGGCTATATCAATGCTGTTGCTACCCCTATGTACCCTATACGACTACTACTAGTAGGCTATAGTGGTTACAGATCCTTATATAGGATTACCCATTCCAAGAGGTTATAAGCCCGGATAGCCTGTAGGATAGTTATCGTTGGAGTCCAATTTCAAAGCGCTATCTCTAACTATATATAGGGCTATTTAAGCCTCTTATAGCTGAGAATATAGTACTATATTAGCCCTAAAAAGCTATATATTACATCTTATTAAGAGCTATTTAAGGACTAAAAAGCCTGAAAATCTAGAAGGAGAAATCGCTAAGAAATCTAAGTCCTATAGTATTGACGAGCATTTGGGGCTCTTATACGCTTAGGCTAGTATACTTACCTATACTAAAAGACCTTTCTACTTATGGCTAGAAGTAGAAAGGCTAGCGTTTTAGAATTTCTAGCGCTAAAGACCTATATTTCCCTACTATAGAGCCCTTTCTATAGATATATCTATAGGCGGTAGTTAAGTCCCTACGTCGAAGTCTCTAATCCCTATCTTAGAGCCTAGTTTAGAATTTCTACTAGAAAGCCCTACTAAGTAGCAAGTAGGCAGCGCTATAAACCTACTAAGCGCTAAGACTAGCCTAGAAAATCACTACTATAATGAGTAAGCAAGCTAATTAGCTTTAGTAAACTAGAAGCTAATTAAGTGCTTTAGCTAGCACTATAAAGTAAATAGTAGCCTATTTACAATGGCGGATCAAGCTCAAGGGAAGGGTATAGCGCCTAAAAGGGCTAGTAACCCAGCTGATCCAGGGCAATCTTCCAGGCCTCTTATTGGAATGGGTAATCCTATATAAGGATCTGTAACCACTATAGCCTACTAGTAGTAGTCGTATAGGGTACGTAGGGGCAGCAACAGCGTTGATATGGCCTAAATAGCACTTCCTAGGTATGTGCTAATATAGTAAAGTAGGGCCCTTTACTGTATTCCCTCTATAAAAGTCCTTATATAACGGTATAGTTATAGGCTATAGCGCTATATTATAGGGGCTTTAAGCTTATATATCACGGCTTTCAGTGGGTCTTATAGGCCTATAAGGCTTATAGTTGTAGGTAACGTAGTAACTTGATTTCTAGTCCAAGTAGGTAAGGCTTCGCAATTTCCTTCCCTATATATACCCTCCGGCACCGTTCCTGCCCTCCACACGGCAGGAGCGCCTTAGTAGGTGCATGGCCACTTCCCGAAAAACCAAATAAGCTGGCGATTTTAAATAATCGACTTACGGCCACCTAAGCTGCAGGGTAAGCCGCACGACTTTTCCTGTAAGTTCTGTTTTCGCTCCTGCGGTGCAGGGTAGGTACAGGGTAGGTAGGTGACCTAGTAGAAGAGCCTTTTAAGGCTATTTCTAGCGCTTATACAGCCTAAGGAGGCTGTCTCCACAAAAGTGGGGCATAAATCTAAAAATAGAAAAGCCTTTTAAAGCTATTTCTAGGCTATATAGTGGAGTATATAGCTTAGTCAGCGGTATCTACAAAAGTGGGTCCACCCTTAGAATATAGCTATATATCTAGTAGTTCGAGAACTGAAATCCGTTTTGCCTAAGCTATAACCGTTAGAGCGCTATAGCTTATTTTGTACGTTTAACACCCCCTCTATTCTTCTGTTCCTTTATAAGCCTTAGAAAGCTATATATAGGTAAAGAATAGAAGAATCCTAAGAAATAAGAACGTAAGAGCAAAACTATTCTGTTAGACAAAGGGGTTAGGCCCTTATATATATATAGGATAAACCCCTATTATATATAGAAAGAAGTAAGAATATATATAATGTTGAAATCAAACCTATAACCTATTTAAAGGTATAGGTACTATAGCTTTAAAGCGTATAGTAATATATAATATCTAAATATTCTATACCCTAGCGACTGATAGACGCACTAGAGTATAGAAGGAGTAAAGGGCTTATAAACGCCTTTATCCTCTTATAGAGAAAACAATTTTTAGCACGGTTTTAAATTTTATGCCCTTTTTTACTCCGTTCTTTCAGCCAGTTCTAGTAAGGAAATAACAGGTAGTTACATAGAGAATCCCCCTCTAAAGGAAAGTATACTACTAGTAATAGCCGGAGCCTATATTTTCCAAATATAGCTATACTATATACTAGAGTACTTCTAGACGTAGCTAGAGTAATATAGGCCTCCCTAACGCCGCAGGGAGCTGATGCCAGCACAAGGGCGCCTATAGAACTGTACTACAGTGGCTAGGACCTTATAAGCCTTTTAAGGCTATATAGAGGAATTAGGTGATTCCAGAGGGCTGTAAAGTAGCCGGTACTATTGACTGGTCTTATAAGCTAATCAGGCTAAGCCAGGCCTTCTATATATATAGTATAGAATATATATATATATAGGGGTAGAGGGTAGCTTAGTAAAAAGCTCCCTTAGGTTGTAGGCCTAAAAGCCTGATAAAAGACTGAAAGCCACTAACTGGTAGGGCTTTAGTAAGTCCGTCAGCCGGCATACACTTAGTATTAAGATATATAATAGTAACTATTTTAGCCTTAACCTGCTCTCTAACGTACCGGAATTTCAGCAGGGTATGCTTAGTTCTAGCGTGTAGCGCTGGGTCATTAGCCACCGTTATAGAGCCCTGATTATCTCCATAGAGAGTAATAGGGTAGTCTATAGGTCTGTGAAGTTCAGAAAATAGCCCTATAATCCACTCTACTTCGCGTATAGCCTCTGTAAGTCCATCAGTTTCAGCTTCCAGGGTAGAGAGAGCAATAGTAGTAGCTCTTTTCGTTTTCCAGCTAATAGGCCCACCGGCTAACTTATATAGATAGCCGTAGGTGGATTTACTAGTAGCCTTATCCCCTGCAAAATCAGAATCACTAAAGCCTATAGGGACTAGACTACTATTAATTATAGAAGTCCGGCTACTACCTTTACTATTTCTAGAATCTACTATAGTAGTAGAGGTAGTAGTTAGGGGCCTAGGCCCTTCCTTAGAGTGAAAGTCTCTACTAAGCTTAGTAGTTGTATTACTACTATTACTAAGCTTAGGCCCTAAATCAGCTACTGTATTTCCGTTATAGCTAAAACAGATGCTATAGTCTTTAGTACTGTTAAGATACTTAAAAAGATTTTTAGTAGCGTTTAAGTGTGATTTTGTAGGTCTATTTAAAGACCTAGAGAGCCACTGTACGGTAAAGCTAATATCTACCCTAGTAAGAAGCATTATATACATAGCTGTTCCTACTAGGCTTTGATAGAGCTTAATTTCCGTAGAATTACAGAGGTGGCTAGCAATATCTTCCTCTAGTTGAAGTTGACTTACTAGCCCCGGCTATAAGGGAATAGATATAGGCTTAGAATCGGCTAAGTTAAAGCGGCTAACCGCCTCTTCTACATACTGTGACTGGTTAAGCCACAGGCGCCTATTAGGTCTATCCCTTATAATCTGAACGCCTAGGAAATAGGCGGCAGGCCCTAAGTCTTCTATAGCGTAGACCTTATTAAGCCGTTTCTTTAAATCAGTTATATAGCCTATATTAGGCCCTATAAATAGACAGTCATCTATATAGGTAACGATAAAGTGGCAGGTTTTAGCATTATAGAAGACCCCTGGATCTGAAATAAGAGGGAGATAGCCTAGGCTCTTAAGTAAGATTTTAAGCTTATCTTGCCACTCTCTAGGGCTTTGTTTTAGACCGTATAATGCTTTAGATAGTTTAATAATATTAGGAGTAGAAGGATTATAGCCGTATTTCAGTAAAAGCTTATAAATAGCCTTATTAGAAGCCGCTAGGTCTAATAGTCCTTCAGGGATTTCCATATATATTTCTTCTCTAAGAGCGCTATTAAGAAATGCCCCTATAAAGTCAGCTTGTTCTATTTCCCAGTCTAGAACAGCACCTATAGCTAGAAGTATACGCTAAGTAGGTGGTATACTAGTAGAGGCGTAGGTTATAGTATAATCTAGGCCTTCTACCTGTATAAAGCCCCTAGCTACTAACCGAGATTTATACTTAATAGGCCTATTTTTAGCGTCCTTTTTAACCTTAAGAACGTTTCGACAGGTAATAAGCTTACGGTTAGAAGGTAATAGACTCCTAGGTAGGAATTTAAAAACCCCTAGCTCTAATAACTGGATAAATTCCTTGGTAATAGCCTCTAACCACTTACTACGCTCATCTCTAGGTAGTTTTAAGACTTGCTTATAAGTAGTAGGCGTACTATCCTTAGATATTACCCTTTTTCGAGCCTTATAGATAAAAGACAGTATATAGCTACTAGTCTTAGCTAAAAGCTTATAGTAATCGAGCTGTATTTTATCCCCCTCTGAAATAAGATCACTATTATCAAGAGGTTCGTTCGTTATAGGCTGATTAGGCGCTATAACTTCTATAGGCTTAGGTGCCAAAATAGGCTCTATAGTTTGGGGAAACACCTCTGGTAATTCAGGCTTTCTAATAGATATAGTAGGCCTAGTAGACTCTACTATAACCGGATTTATAGGCTTATCCGGTGAGGGTTCATCTAATTCACTATCGGAAGAAGATTCGTAGGGTTCTAGCTTACTAGGTCCTATTTCTATACTAATAGGCTTTTCAGTATTAAGATTAGAAGGGTCCGGGCTGACAGCCCCCTCTAAATCTAAGTCTAGGTCTACTAATTCCCCCTCTAAAGCCGTATTATCAGTAGGCTGACTTAGTACTGTATTATCCTCTATGAACTTAATAGTAGAGGTTTTAAGTACTGCTCTTCTAGATGGTATATATACTAGGTAGGTCTTAGAACCTAATACCGCTAGTAATTTACACTCTTCCGTTCTAGAGGTAAATTTTAACGATTTAGACCGTTTTTCTAGAGGTATAATCGCCTCTCCTCTAGCGCCTATAGCCCTATAGCGCTCTAGGTTAGGTATATGTGGAATACCAGGCTCTAGCTCGTCAAATAGCGCCTGGAAAGGAGTGGTTTCCTTATTAGTTATAGCTGTACTATTAACTAATTCCACTACAGCCTCCAGTATAAAGCACCACAAATACTGGGGTAAAGCGCTACTAAGAATAGTATACCTTACACGGTCTAGTATAACTCTAACTGATCGTTCTACTAAGCCGTTCTGCTTGTGGATATAGGGGGCAGAAGTGCTAAGTTTAATACCCCTTTTAGCTAACCAAGTAGTTAATAAATCAGTTATTTCAGTGCCTCCGTTAAAGTGGAATTTAGTAGGATATCTACCAAATCCATTCCTTAGGCCCCTAAAAAAGCCCTTAATAGCGTTAGCTACTATAGGGCCTGATTTATTAGGTAGGTTAAAAACCCACCTATACCTACTTTTACGATTAACTAGAAGTAAGGCTATAGGGTTTCTATTATAAGGCCTAGGCCTAATTTTAACAGTATCGCCCTCTATTGAGTCTAAGACCCTAGGTGGGTCAGGTATTAAAGCCTTACTAACCCTTCTCACTGCTTTACCTCGATCACAGCTAGAGCAGTGAAAATCAGCTTCCTTTATTTTATCAAAATTAGGCAGCCCTTTAGTAATACTAGAGGTCTTTTTCAAAAGACGTAGGCCTATATGGCCTAGCCTAACGTGCCACAATTTAGCTAAATTAAGTAGATTATAGTAATCTCGCTGACCTATATTAGGCTCCTTTAAAGTAGGGCTAGATATAGCCTTTTCTACTACTTTATTCCCCTCTATAACTGGCTCTTTTAGCATAGGGGGCAGGTCTCTAGTGCCAGTTAAGGGCTTAGGCTCCCTAGTCTTACGGGGACTTTGATAGGGGGCCTAGGCAGTGGCTAAGGGCTCTACAGGCCTACGGGGCCTTTTCCCCCTTAAAGAAGGTCCTACACCTTCTAAAGTAGTACCCTTAGCTGGAGAATTCCTTAGCTTATAGCGCTTATTAGGCTCTATAGCTTCGGATACTATAGCATCCTCTATAATAGGTCTATAGTCTTCCTTTCTAATAGAATTAGAAGGAATTTCCACTACTATCTTATTACGCTGCGGCTCTATACTTTTAGTAGTATAACTAGAAAGGCCTAAAGGAAAAGCAAAATTTGCATGTAATATAGGCTTAGAGCTGCCTTTAACGTTAAGAAAAAATCCTGATTTCTTAAAGTCTAGTACAGCTATACAGCGTCTATCACCCCTATAAAGGGTTTCCTTTATAAGGCAACCTCCCGAATTATAGTGCCTAACCCCGCTAACAATATTTATATTAATATTAGGTAGGTATAAAACGTTATCTAATACTAATTTAGTATAGGTAGGGGGGGCCTTTCTAGATAGTACTTCTAGTGTAATAGAGCCTATACTAGCCGGGCTTATAGGGCCATTTCCAGTGTTAATAGGGCGTAACTGGCCTGTGTTAGGCGTAAAGGTAGTAAACCGCTCTTTACTATTACTGATATGGTCCGTAGATCCCGTATCGTATAGCCAACTATTATAAAGAGCGGGGTCTCTAGGGCGTCTTCTAGGCTTATTATCTTTATATTTTGCCTTGTTATTAGAAGAGGTTTTTAGGCCTTTTCCTTTAAAGTCCTTATGCTTTTTATACCCTTTTAACGCTAATAGCTATGCTAATTGGGTATTAGAATCGCTAGAAGAACTAGAATTAGAACTAGAGTCGGATTCCTCTTCTTCTTCTATAGCTAGGTTATAGGACCCTAGTATAAAGGAGGCCTGTTCGGTACTTTTAGCACTATAATTCTGCCCTTTAACATTATAACTAGCCTTCTTCTTACCCTTTTTCTTATTTTTACCCTTCTTACTAGGGTTAGAATTTGAATAAGGGGTTGAATTAGAGCTATTAGCTACGTAAGCTGCTCTATACGCCTCTATAGCTGGGTTCCTAGATTCTTCTAAAATATCAGCCATTACATATTCTATATTAAGGCTAGAGGCTGTAAGGCCTAGCATTCTAGCCTGTCTTATAGAGCTCTTTTGGCGTGATACCCAGCTAGGAAACTTAGATTCTAGAGCCTTAAAATACTAATTTAGTATTAAAGAGGGATCTATATCTATTTTAGCCATGGTAAGCTTAGTAAGATAGCCGTTAAATTCAGCGTTAAAAGCTGATAAGCCTTTTTTATAGGTACTAAAGGTAAGGGTGTGGAATTCGTTATAGACGTCCTCCTTTTTAGACTCTATAGGTCGGCTATACTGCCTAACAAGCAGCTTAAAGGCCTTAGAAGGTATATGAATCCACAATATAGCAGCCCTAGGGCTACTAGATAAGCTGTCACGTAGGAGCATTAAAAGAACAGCTTGATCAGAGTCGCTATAAGTGTTAGATATATCAGGGTTTTCTAAAAAATTAGATATCCCTAACGCTCTTAGCACTATACTTAAAGCCTAAATCCACTGTTCAAAATTGCTTTCCCCGCTAAGCTTACTATCGTCCGGTATAGTATAGGCCTTTTTAGAAAGCTCCTTTACTATACTACTAGTAATAGTATCCTTAAAGCCTTCCTTAGACCCTATATCTATAAGGGGGTCTAAATTACTAATAGCTGTATTATCTATAGCCGGCCCTAGATGGGGCTCTTTCTTAGGGGGATGTGGAGGAGAATCTAAATCCATAGTACCGCTAAAAGGATCAAATCTAGGACTATAGCTAGTCTTTCTAGTAGCAGTAGTATTGCTACTATTAGTTAGAGAAGCTAAAGTAGAAGATATATTCTTTATAGCGCTAACGCTATCCTCGACAGAGGCTTTTAGGGTATTTAGACTTAAAAGTAGTGTTTTTATATCACTAGATTGGCTAGCTATAACTCGGTTATAAGATTTTATATTCTGTTTTAGGAATTCTATAACCTCGCTATAGTCTTCGCCATCTTCCTTATCTTCTAATAGGGTTCGTATAGGTAGTGGAGGCCTAGAAGATTGCCCTAGATCAGCTAGGTTACTAGCCCTTTTAGGGGCTATACCCTTCCCTTTAGCTTGATCCGCCATTGTAAATAGGCTACTATTTACTTTATAGTACTAGCTAAAGCACTTAATTAGCTTCTAGTTTACTAAAGCTAATTAGCTAGCTTACTAATTATAGTAGTGATTTTCTAAGCTAGTCTTAGCGCTTAGTAGGTTTATAGCGCTGTCTACTTACTACTTAGTAGGGCTTTCTAGTAGAAATTCTAAACTAGGCTCTAAGATAGGGACTAGAGACTTCGACGTAGGGACTTAACTACCGCCTATAGATATATCTATAGAAAGGGCTCTATAGTAGGGAAATATAGGTCTTTAGCGCTAGAAATTCTAAAACGCTAGCCTTTCTACTTCCAGCTATAAGTAGAAAGGTCTTTTAGTATAGGTAAGTATACTAGCCTAAGCGTATAAGAGCCCCAAATGCTCGTCAATACTATAGGACTTAGATTTCTCAGCGATTTATCCTTCTAGATTTTCAGGCTTTTTAGTCCTTAAATAGCCTTTAATAAGATGTAATATATAGCTTTTTAGGGCTAATATAGTACTATATTTTCAGCTATAAGAGGCTTAAATAGCCCTATATATATAGGCAGAGGTAGCGCTTTGAAATTGGACTCCAACGATAACTATCCCACAGGCTATCCGGGCTCATAACCTATTGGAATAGGTAATCCTATATAAGGATCTATAACCACTATAGCCTACTAGTAGTAGTCGTATAAGGTACGTAGGGGCAGCAACAGCGTTGATATAGCCTAAATAGCACTTCCTAGGTATGTGCTAATATAGTAAAGTAGGGCCCTTTACTATATTCCCTCTATAAAAGTCCTTATATAACGGTATAGTTATAGGCTATAGCGCTATATTATAGGGGCTTTAAGCTTATATATCACGGCTTTCAGTGGGTCTTATAGGCCTATAAGGCTTATAGTTGTAGGTAACGTAGTAACTTGATTTCTAGTCCAAGTAGGTAAGGCTTCGCAATTTCCTTCCCTACATATACCCTCCAGCACCGTTCCTGCCCTCCACACGGCAGGAGCGCCTTAGTAGGTGCATAGCCACTTCCCGAAAAACCAAATAAGCTAGCGATTTTAAATAATCAACTCACGGCCACCTAAGCTGCAGGGTAAGCCGCACGACTTTTCCTGTAAGTTCTGTTTTCGCTCCTACAGTGCAGGGTAGGTACAGGGTAGGTAGGTAACCTAGTAGAAGAGCCTTTTAAGGCTATTTCTAGCACTTATACAGCCTAAGGAGGCTGTCTCCACAAAAGTGGGGCATAAATCTAAAAATAGAAAAGCCTTTTAAAGCTATTTCTAGGCTATATAGTGGAGTATATAGCTTAGTCAGCGGTATCCACAAAAGTGGGTCCACCCACAGAATATAGCTATATATCTAGTAGTTCGAGAACTGAAATCCGTTTTGCCTAAGCTATAACCGTTAGAGCGCTATAGCTTATTTTGTACGTTTAACACCTCTACTACCTATACGAACCCTATTAGAAGATAAGGAAGATGGCGAAGACTATAGCGAGGTTATAGAAGTCCTAAAACAGTATATAAAATCTTATAAGCGAGTTATAGCTAGCTAATCTAGTGATATAAAACACTACTTTTAAGTCTAAATACCCTAAAAGCCTCTATTAAGGATAGCGTTAGCGCTATAAAGAATATATCTTCTACTTTAGCTTCTTTAACTAATAGTAGTAACGCTGCGGCTACTACTACTGGAAAAACTAGCTATAGTCCTAGATTTGATCCTTTTAGCAGTACTATAGATTTAGATTCTCCTCTATATCCCTCTAGGAAAGAGCCCTATCTAGGGCCGGCTATTGATTCAGCTACTAGTAATTTAGACCCCCCTATAGATACAGGGTCTAAGGAAGGCTTTAAGGATACTATTACTAGTAGTATAGTAAAGGAGCTTTCTAAAAAGGCCTATACTATACCGGACGATAGTAAGCTTAGCAGGGAAAGCAATTTTGAATAGTGGATTCAGGCTTTAAGTATAGTACTAAGAGCGTTAGGGATATCCAATTTTTTTAGAAAACCCTAATATATCTAACACTTATAGTAACTCTGATCAAGCTGTTCTTTTAATACTTCTACGCGATAGCTTATCTAGTAGCCCTAGGGCTGCTATATCGTAGATTCATATACCTTCTAAGGCCTTTAAGCTGCTTATTAGGCAGTATAGCCAACCTATAGAGTCTAAAAAGGAGGACGTCTATAACGAATTCCATACCCTTACCTTTAGTACCTATAGAAAAGGCTTATCAGCTTTTAACGCTGAATTTAACAGCTATCTTGCTAAGCTTACTATAGCTAAAATAGATATAGATCCCTCTTTAATACTAAATCAGTATTTTAAAGCTCTAGAATCTAAGTTTCCTAGCTGGGTATCACGCCAAAAGAGCTCTATAAGACAGGCTAGAATGCTAGGCCTTACAGCCTTTAGCCTTAATATAGAATATCTAATAGCTAATATTTTAGAAGAATCTAGGAACCCGGCTATAGAGGCGTATAGAGCAGGTTACATAGCTAACAGCTCTAATTCAACCCCTAATTCAAATTCTAACCCTAGTAAGAAGGGTAAAAATAAGAAAAAGGGTAAGAAGAAGGCTAGTTATAATATTAAAGGGCAGAATTATAGTGCTAAAAGTGCTGAACAAGCCTCCTTTATACTAGGGTCTTATAACCTAGCTATAGAAGAAGAAGAGGAATCCGACTCTAGTTCCAATTCTAGTTCTTCTAGCGATTCTAATACCCAATTAGTACAGCTATTAGCGTTAAAAGGGTATAAGAAGCGTAAGGACTTTAAAGGAAAAGGCCTAAAAACCTCTTCTAATAACAAGGCAAAATATAAAGATAATCAGCCTAGAAGACGCCCTAGAGACCCTGCTCTTTATAATATTTGGCTATACGATACGGGATCTACAGACCATATCAGTAATAGTAAAGAGCGGTTTACTACCTTTACGCCTAACATAGGCCCCTTACGCCCTATTAATACTGGAAATAGCCCTGTAAGCCTAGCTAGTATAGGCTCTATTACACTAGAAGTATTATCTAGAAAGGCCCCCCCTATCTATACTAAATTAGTATTAGATAACGTTTTATATCTACCTAATATTGATATAAATATTATGAGTAGGGTTAGGCACTATGATTCGGGAGGTTGCCTTATAAAGGAAACCCTTTATAGGGGTAATAGACGCTGTGTAGCTGTACTAGACTTTAAGAAATCAGGATTTTTTCTTAACGTTCAAGGCAGCTCTAAGCCTATGATACATGCAAATTTTGCTTTTCCTTTAGGCCTTTCTAGTTATACTACTAAAAGTATAGAGCCGCAGCGTAATAAGATAGTAGTAGAAATTCCTTCTAATTCTATTAGAAAGGAAGACTATAGACCTATTATAGAGGATGCTATAGTATCCAAAGCTATAGAGCCTAATAAGCGCTATAAGCTAAGGAATTCTCCGGCTAGAGGTACTACTTTAGAAGGTGTAGGACCTTCTTTAAGGGGGAAAAGGCCCTATAGGCCTATAGAGCCCTTAGCCACTACCTAGGCCCCCTATTAAAGTCCCTATAAGACTAGGGAGCCTGAGCCCTTAACTGGCACTAGAGACCTGCCCTATATGCTAAAAGAGCCAGTTATAGAGGGGAATAAAGTAGAAAAGGCTATATCTAGCCCTACTGTAAAGGAGCCTAATATAGGTCAGCGAGATTACTATAATCTACTTAATTTAGCTAAATTATAGCACGTTAGGCTAGGCCATATAGGCCTATGTCTTTTAAAAAAGACCTCTAGTATTACTAAAAGGCTGCCTAATTTTGATAAAATAAAGGAAGCTGATTTTCACTACTCTAGCTGTGATCAAGGTAAAGCAGTAAGAAGGGTTAGTAAGGCTTTAATACCTGACCTATCTAGGGTCTTGGACTCAATAGAGGGCGATACTGTTAAAATTAGGCCTAGGCCTGATAATAGGAACCCTATAGTCTTACTTCTAATTAACTGTAAAAGTAGGAATAGGTAGGTTTTTAACCTACCTAATAAATCAGGCCCTATAGTAGCTAACGCTATTAAGGGCTTTTTTTGGGGCTTAAGGAATGGTTTTGGTAGATATCCTACTAAATTCCACTTCGACAGAGGTACTAAAATAACTGATTTATTAACTACTTAGTTAGCTAAAAGAGGTATTAAATTTAGCACTTCTGCCCCCTATATCTACGAGCAGAATAGCTTAGTAGAACGATTAGTTAGAGTTATACTAGACCGTATAAGGTATACTATTCTTAGTAGCGCTTTACCCTAGTATTTATAGTGCTTTATACTAGAGGCTATAGTGGAATTAGTTAATAGTACTGCTATAACTAATAAGGAAACCACTCTTTTCCAGGCGCTATTCAACAAGCTAGAGCCTGGTATTCCACATATACCTAACCTAGAGCACTATAGGGCTATAGGCGCTCAAGGAGAGGCTATTATACCTCTAGAAAAACGGTCTAAATCGTTAAAATTTACCTCTAGAACAGAAGAGTATAAATTACCAGCGGTATTAGGTTTTAAGACCTACCTAGTATATATACCGTCTAGAAGAGCAGTACTTGAAACCTCTACTGTTAAATTTATAGAGGATAATACAGTACTAAGTCAGCCTCCTGATAATACGGCTTTAGAGGGGGAATTAGTAGACCTAGACCTAGATTTAGAGGGGGCTGTCAGCCCGGACCCTTCTCATCTTAATACTAAAAAGCCTATTAGTATAGAAATAGGACCTAGTAAGCTAGAACCCTACGAATCTTCTTCCGATAGTAAATTAGATAAACCCTTACCGGATAAGCCTATAAATCCGGTTATAGTAGAGTCTACTAGGCCTACTATATCTATTAGAAAGCCTGAATTACCAGAGGCGTTTCCCAAAACTATAGAGCCTATTTTTGCACCTAAGCCTATAGAAGTTATAGCGCCTAATTAGCCTATAACGAACAAACCTCTTAATAATAGTGATCTTATTTTAAAAGGGGATCAAATGCAGCTCGATTACTATAAGCTTTTAGCTAGGACTAGTAGCTATATACTGTCTTTTGTCTATAAAGCTCGAAAAAGGGTAATATTTAAGGATAGTACGCCTACTACTTATAAGCAAGTCTTAAAACTACCTAGAGATGAGCGTAGTAAGTGGTTAGAGGCTATTACCAAGGAACTTATCCAGTTATTAGAGCTAGGGGTTTTTAAATTCCTACCTAGGAGTCTATTACCTTCTAACTGTAAGCTTATTACCTATTGAAACGTTCTTAAGGTTAAAAGGGACGCTAAAAACAGGCCTATTAAGTATAAATCTCAGTTAGTAGCTAGGGGCTTTATGCAGGTAGAAGGCCTAGATTATACTGTAACCTACACCTTTACTAGTATACCACCTACTTGGTATATACTTCTAGCTATAGGTGCTGTTCTAGACTAGGAAATAGAATAAGCTGACTTTATAGGGGCATTTCTTAACAGCGGTCTTAGAGAAGAAATATATATGGAAATCCCTAAAGGACTATTAGACCTAGCGGCTTCTAATAAGGCTATTTATAAGCTTTTACTAAAATACGGCTATAATCCTTCTACTCCTAATATTATTAAACTATCTAAAGCGTTATACAGTCTAAAACAAAGCCCTAGAGAGCAGCAAGATAAGCTTAAAATCTTACTTAAAAGCCTAGGCTGTCTCCCTCTTATTTCAGATCCAGGGTTCTTCTATAATGCTAAAACCTGCCACTTTATCGTTACCTATATAGATAACTGTCTATTTATAGGGCCTAATATAGGCTATAGAACTGATTCAAAGAAACGGCTTAATAAGGTCTACGCTATAGAAGACTTAGGGCCTGCCGCCTATTTCCTAGGCATGCAAATTATAAGGGATAGACCTAATAGGCACCTGTGGCTTAACCAGTCATAGTATGTAGAAGAGGCAGTTAGCCGCTTTAACTTAGCCGATTCTAAGCCTATATCTATTCCCTTATAGCCGGGGCTAGTAAGTCAACTTCAACTAGAGGAAGATATTGCTAGCTACCTCTATAATTCTACGGAAATTAAGCTCTATCAAAGCCTAGTAGGAACAGCTATATATATAATGCTCCTTACTAGGGTAGATATTAGCTTTACCGTATAGTGGCTTTCTAGGTCTTTAAATAGACCTACAAAATTATACTTAAACGCTGCTAAAAATCTTTTTAAGTATCTTAATAGTACTAAAGACTATAGCATCTGTTTTAGCTATAACGGAAATATAGTAGCTGATCTAGGGCCTAAGCTTAGTAATAGTAGTAATACAACTACTAAGCTTAGTAGAGACTTCTACTCTAAGAAAGGGCCTAGGCCCCTAAATACTACCTCTACTACTATAGTAGATTCTAGAAATGGTAAAGGTAGTAGCCGGACTTCTATAATTAATAGTAGTCTAGTCCCTATAGGCTTTAGTAATTCTGATTTTACAGGGGATAAGGCTACTAGTAAATCCACCTACGGCTATCTATATAAGTTAGCCGGTAGGCCTATTAGCTGGAAAACGAAAAGAGCTACTACTATTGCTCTCTCTACCCTGGAAGCTGAAACTGATGGACTTACAGAGGCTATATACAAAGTACAGTGGATTATAAGGCTATTTTCTAAACTTCACAGACCTATAGACTACCCTATTACTCTCTATAGAGATAATCAGGGCTCTATTACGGTAGCTAATGACCCTGCTCTATACGCTAGAACTAAGCATACCCTGCTGAAATTCCGGTACGTTAGAGAGCAGGTTAAGGCTAAAATAGTTACTATTATATATCTTAATACTAAGTATATGCCGGCTGACGGACTTACTAAAGCCCTACTAGTTAGTGGCTTTCAGTCTTTTATTAGGCTTTTAGGCCTACAACCTAAGGGAGGGTTTTACTAAGCTACCCTCTACCCCTATATATATATTCTATACTATATATATAGAAGGCCTGGCTTAGCCTAATTAGCTTATAAGACCAGTTAATAGTACCGGCTACTTTACAGCCCTCTAGAATCACCTAATTCCTCTATATAGCCTTAAAAGGCTTATAAGGTCCTAGCTACTATAGTACAGTTCTATAGGCGCCCTTGTGCTGGTATTAGCTCCCTGCAGCGTTGGGGAGGCCTATATTACTCTAGCTACGTCTAGAAGTACTCTAGTATATAGTATAGCTATATTTGGAAAATATAGGCTCTAGCTATTACTAGTAGTATACTTTCCTTTAGAGGGGGATTCTCTATGTAACTACCTGTTATTTCCTTACTAGAACTTGCTGAAAGAACGGAGTAAAAAAGGGTATAAAATTTAAAACCATGCTAAAAATCGTTTTCTCTATAAGAGGATAAAGGCGTTTATAAGCCCTTTACTCCTTCTATACTCTAGTATGTCTACCAGTTACTAGGGTATAGAATATTTAGATATTATATATTACTATACGCTTTAAAGCTATAGTACCTATACCTTCAAATAGGTTATAGGTTTGATTTCAACATCATATATGTTCTTACTTCTTTCTATATATAATAGGGGTTTATCCTATATATATATAAGGGCATAACCCCTTTGTCTAACGGAATAGTTTTGCTCTTACGTTCTTATTCCTTAGGATTCTTCTATCCTTTACCTATATATAGCTTTCTAAGGCTTATAAAGGAACAGAAGAATAGAGGGGGTGTTAAACGTATAAAATAAGCTATAGCGCTCTAACGGTTATAGCTTAGGCAAAACGGATTTCAGTTCTCAAACTACTAGATATATAGCTATATTCTGAGGGTGGACTCACTTTTGTAGATACCGCTGACTAAGCTATATATTCCACTATATAGCCTAGAAATAGCTTTAAAGGGCTTTTCTATTTTTAGATTTATGCCCCACTTTTGTAGAGACAGCCTCCTTAGGCTGTATAAGCGCTAGAAATAGCCTTAAAAGGCTCTTCTACTAGGTCACCTACCTACCCTGTACCTACCCTGCACCGCAGGAGCGAAAACAGAACTTACAGGAAAAGTCGTACGGCATACCCTACAGCTTAGGTGGCCGTAAGTCGATTATTTAAAATCGCCAGCTTATTTGGTTTTTCGGGAAGGCGCCATGCACCTACTAAGGCGCTCCTGCCGTATGGAAGGCAGGAACGGTCCCGGAGGGTATATATAGGAAAGGAAATTGCGAAGCCTTACCTACTTAGACTAGAAATCAAGTTACTACGTTACCTACAACTATAAGCCTTATAGGCCTATAAGACCCACTAAAAGCCGTGATATATAAGCTTAAAGCCCCTATAATATAGCGCTATAGCCTATAACTATACCGTTATATAAGGACATTTATAGAGGGAATACAGGAAAGGGCCCTACTTTACTATATTAGCACATACCTAGGAAGTGCTATTTAGGCCATATCAACGCTGTTGCTGCCCCTACGTACCCTATACGACTACTACTAGTAGGCTATAGTGGTTACAGATCCTCATATAGGATTACCCATTCCAAGAGCTACTATAAGTAGTCCTTTACCTTATGCCCTACCTTACTATAGTTTAGGCAGGTATTATCATCTACCTTCATAGCACCTTAGGGTACGCCTTAGACAGTAAACCTAGTATTAGAGCTAGGGCCTATAAAGGGTATAAAGGAGGCTTCTTCCTTAGTAGAGAAGGAAAGGCGGTTATTATATTAGGGGTTAGAGATAGCTAAGATAGTCGGCTTAATAAAGGCTATACTAGGTTTCTTACTAGTTACCTCGCTAATACGTATATTATAGCTAGGGTATAAGGTTCCCTATAACTTAACCGTCGTCTCTAGTATACTATAAACCTACTTCTCTATATAGGTTAGGGTAATCTCCTCTATAAGGATAACCTACTCTATAACCATTTTAGCAGCGGAAAGGCAGGTAGCTTACTGCTAGAGCGCAACCTATATTAAGGGTATATACTACTATATCTTACGTTCTAATAGGGCCTTTATTTCCTTACTATTCTGCGTTTTAATAGGTAGCTTAAAGGAGCAAGCCTAGACATACTAAGCAAAGACTAGATAGGCCTTATCTTATTATAGTAGGAGCTCTAAAAAGGCTATAAAAGACAAATTTAATGCCTTATAGCAGGTAGGTATAGTGAAGATTACCTCTATAAAGTCGACCTAGATAACCCTCTTATTATTTCTAATATATACTAGAATACTAAGGAAATCGCTAGAGAGTTCTAGGCTTTTCTACTTTAGCTATAGATTATATAGGACTAGGGTAGCTAAAAGGGTAGACTAGATATTCTCCAGCTTCTTAATAGTATACTTATTAGCTCTATTAAGCTTCTAATCCTTCTTAAAGACTATATAGTTCTTCTTAGCCTAGTTACTAGTATCTAGGGCATCCCTCTAAAGCACTATCCCTAGCTAGTAGAAGGATACTAGGCTTTTCTATATAAGATTTTTAGCTACTATAGGCTAGGGTATACCTAGGGTAGCGCAGTAATCCAGGTTTAGTATACTAGTCCTATTACGACATTTCGTACTAATAGTAATTAAGTAGGTATCAATAAAGTTAGCTACTATATCCTGTATAGGCTTAAGGTTGTTATTAATAAGAGAGCGGTTAAGGGCAGTCTCTAGGTTGTCCGTTATCTTAAATAGCTCTCTATTCTATTACTCTTTTTAGGTCCTTAGGCTCTCCTATATATCGTTATTTACCTCCTTTAGGGTAGTAAATAGGCCTTCTTCAAGGCAGGACTCTAGGTCTTTAGATACCTCTTTAATAGCCTTTTTAACCGATTTCTAGATATCTTACTTAATTAGGGCCTTAACTATTAGAAGAGCCCTTTTATCTATAGTCTTGGAGATTAACTTAAAGGAGGTATTAAAGGATTTACTTAGTTACTTAAGCTACTTCTTAAATTCCTTATATTAGCTATTATAACTAGCAAGAAGGTCTTTCTTTAGGTTAGTTAACTATTCCCTTATATATTAGTCTATCTCTTTCTAAAGAGATACTAGTTACTCCTATATATACTATACTTGTTGATTGCGGTAAGGGGGATCAGGTGCTAATCCCCGTGACCGCGCAGCGCATAAGCACCTTGCTCTAGGGAATGGGGCGCACACTGCGCCACTTGTACGACAGCTATAAGTGGCGTACCTATATACTACATAATGGTCGCCAACGAGCGCTCTGCTCAATATAGGTATTTAAAGGGTATATGACTACTCTCTAGATAGAGGGAGATATAAAAATCCAGAATTAGAACTTAAACTAGTATTTCCTTACTACTTACTTTACTCTTATCGTTTTAGGTTATTGCGATATCTAGAAACCTACTAATACTAATTAGTATTATCTTTATATTGTAATATAGGGAACCGACATCAAACATACGAAAACGGGTTTTTGGTCAAAACCACACTAAATCGCGTGTAACCACATTCATTCGAACCGTCCGATTAAGGACATAACGCCCGCTAATTTTCGCTACGGCGCTGTCGGTCGTACGACAGCCCTAGGCGTACGAAAGTGCGGAAAATGACGAGCCTAGCTGCCCTCTTACAACTACAGCTCCCTTATGCACGGACTACTAATACGGCTCTACGCCCTGATAACCCTGCCCTACCTAAGGCTAACAATAATAATAACAACCCCCTAAGCCAGCCCTTAAGTACGGACTACTAGCCCCTAAGTACGGACTACCTAAGTTATAATATGGAAATAGAAGACTGCTAAATTACCGCTTCTACCGCTTCTACTACTACTACTAAGGAGATCGCTATAAGCGCTATAAATATAGCACCTATAGTACCTAGCTCTAGCGCCCCTCCTACTATCAACGCCCTTATAATTAGCGCCCCCCCCTCTACCAACGTCTTTGCCCCCTTTCTTAGGGGCCTATATAGCAGCTAGTATACCCTAGCCCTAACCCCTTTTAGCTAGAAAAACACGAAAAAGCCAAAGATGAATTGGAAAAAAATATAGGAAGAGAGGGAGGCAATAACAATACTACTAAGGCTAGCTACATTACCCTAGCAACTAATAAAACCGCCTAGGCTGCCCTTAGCCCTCTAAAGCTCGCCCTTACGCTCTCTAGCCTTTTAGATCGGATAATCGGCCTAGCTCAAGACAGTACTAACTTCTATAGTATAGTAAAAGCAATTACTAAGGCTAGGCAAATTGCCCTTATAGCTCTACTTTAGGACCTGCCTAAAGAAGCCCTAGCTATAGCAGCAACTCTAGTAGCCTAAAACCAGCCTACTACCCTAGTAATACCTAGGCTATAGCACTAGCAACACCCTTAGCAACCTAGCCACTAACAACAACTATAATAACAACAGCCTAGCTATACTTAACCTTAACCTATAGCCCCTACCTAGGCTAATATAGCTAGTAAACTAACGGTTTGTAAGGCAATTAGGCCTAGCCTAGAGCGCTAGGTACTTATCCGACTAGGCCTTACCTAATAACAGGTGCTTGCTAAGTCTATACTAGAGGTAGTACAGGCTATCTAATAAGTGTCTAGCCTAGTAGTTTAGAGGGTTAGGACCCTCCTTAGTAGTAACCTACTTCTTATTATAGAAAACATAGAGATAAAGAGGAGCCTAGAGAATAATACTACCTGGATTATAAGGGCCTTTAGCAAGAAGGCCTCCCTATATACTATAACCTAGGTAGTAGCGGTTAAAGGCCTTATAGTCTATAACTGGGTTATAGAGGGGGCCTACTAGAAGAGGTTAAAAATAGTGCCCTATAGCAGTTAGAGCAAAGGTCTAGCACCCCTAAGGGCTAGAACGGACTAGGGTTAAGGTACTAATAGCCTTTTCCTCCCTAGAGGCAGCCTAGAAGGTCTATAAGAAGGGGGTCTTCTAAAGCTACTAAGCCCTAGAAGCAGAACCCTAGATCGACAAGGCTAAGCCTATCTAGTGCCTAAGGTGCTAGAAATAGGGCTATAGGGCTAAAGTATGCCAGAGCAAAGAGGAGATCTGCTATAACTGTAGTGCTAATAGCCATACTACGCTAGAAGCCTCTACCTGCTCTAGGGCACTATACTGCTGTAACTACTACTAAGCCTACTACGCCTACTTAAAGGTCTACCCTTGTCTAAAAGAGGTATAGGTATAGGCTAAGGGATACCTATATTCTAGGCCTAAAGCCTTTAACGTTAACCAACCACCCCCTCTCTAACAGTAACAATAACAATAGTAACAACAACAATAGTAATAACAATAATAGTAGTAATACTACCTGTAACAAGCCCCCCTATAAGAGGAGGGGGAGGAAGGCTATACTATAGTCTTAGGGAAGAGATAGAGGGGCTAGCTAGTAGCGGTAAGGGGGCTGACCCTTAGCCAGAGTATAATTACTACCTACTTTAGTCAACTAAGCAGCTAAACCCCCTCTAACCTTCCCTCTCCTCCTCTTCTATAACAGCTATAAGCCCTAAAGAAGCTACTGGATCTACTAGAACCCTAGAACCTATAGGCGCCTCTAGAGCCCCTAAAGCACCTAGAACCCTAGAAGCTAGACCTAGACTAGACCTAAAACTAGATACCGGACTAGCTAATGCCCCTACTATATAACCACCACCGCCTACTATATAGCTAGAAGAGATAGAGATATAAGGGTATACCTCTAGAATATACAGGGCTAAAAAGAGGTATAGGAAGTACTACTCTCTATAGTAAAAGAGGAAATATTTGCTATATAAGAGCCCTAGATTAACAGATAGGCCTAATACTCTACCTTCTGCCCTAGATCCGCCCCCTACTACCCTGTTTTCACCTCTAATGGAAGAGCTGCCCTCTATATTTACAAATTTTCCTACTAGTAACCTAGACCTATAACTCTAGCCTAGACTGGGCTTAGGCTACTATAGAGACTAAGAGCGGCCCCTTTACAGTCTAGTCCCTATATAACAACCCCTAGCCCTAGACTAGCTTATCCCCCCTGATAGAAGAAATAAGGGGGAAACTTAATACCTGCCTAGGCCTTTACCTCTTAGCTAGGGACATTAACCTTTACCACCCCTTATAGGACTAATATCACTGCTTTAGCCCTAGGTTAAAGGACCTACTGCTATTAGTAGTAGTGTTAAACGTACAAAATAAGCTATAGCGCTCTAACGGTTATAGCTTAGGCAAAACGGATTTCAGTTCTCAAATTACTAGATATATAGCTATATTCTGAGGGTGTACCCATTTTTGTGGATACCGCTGACTAAGCTATATATTCCACTATATAGCCTAGAAATAGCTTTAAAAGGCTTTTCTATTTTTAGATTTATGCCCCACTTTTGTGGAGACAGCCTCCTTAGGCTGTATCAGCGCTAGAAATAGCCTTAAAAGGCTCTTCTACTAGGTCACCTACCTACCCTGTACCTACCCTGCACCGCAGGAGCGAAAACAGAACTTACAGGAAAAGTCGTGCGGCTTACCCTGCAGCTTAGGTAGCGGTAAGTCGATTATTTAAAATCGCCAGCTTATTTTGTTTTTCGGGAAGGCGCCATGTACCTACTAAGGCGCTCCTGCTATATAGAAGGCAGGAACGGTCCCGGAGGGTATATATAGGGAAGGAAATTGCGAAGCCTTACCTACTGGACTAGAAATCAAATTATACGTTACCTACAACTATAAGCCTTATAGGCCTATAAGACCCACTGAAAGCCGTAATATAAAAGCTTAAAGCCCCTATAATATAGCGCTATAGCCTATAACTATACCGTTATATAAGGACTTTTATAGAGGGAATATAGTAAAGGGCCCTACTTTACTATATTAGCACATACCTAGGAAGTGCTATTTAGGCCATATCAACGCTGTTGCTGCCCCTACGTACCTTATACGACTACTACTAGTAGGCTATAGTGGTTATAGATCCTTATATAGGATTACCCATTCCAATAGGTTATAAGCCTGGATAGCCTATGGGATAGTTATCGTTGGAGTCCAATTTCAAAGCGCTACCTCTGCCTATATATAGGGCTATTTAAGCCTCTTATAGCTGAAAATATAGTACTGTATTAGCCCTAAAAAGCTATATATTATATCTTATTAAAGGCTATTTAAGGACTAAAAAGCCTGAAAATCTAGAAGGAGAAATCGCTGAGAAATCTAAGTCCTATAGTATTGACGAGCATTTGGGGCTTTTATATACTTAGGCTAGTATACTTACCTATACTAAAAGACCTTTCTACTTATAGCTGGAAGTAGAAAGGCTAGCGTTTTAGAATTTCTAGCGCTAAAGACCTATATTTCCCTTCTATAGAGCCCTTTCTATAGATATATCTATAGGCGGTAGTTAAGTCCCTACGTCGAAGTCTCTAGCCCTTAGAGCCTAGTCTAGAATTTCTACTAGAAAGCCCTACTAAGTAGCAAGTAGGCAGCTCTATAAACCTACTAAGCGCTAAGACTAGCCTAGAAAATCACTACTATAATTAGTGAGCTAGCTAATTAGCTTTAGTAAACTGGAAGCTAATTAAGTGCTTCAGCTAGCACTATAAAGTAAATAGTAGCCTATTTATAATAGCGGATCAAGCTAAAGGGAAGGGTATAGCGCCTAAAAGGGCTAGTAACCCAGCTGATCCAGGGCAATCTTCTAGGCCTCTACTACCTATACAAACCCTATTAGAAAATAAGGAAGATGGCGAAGACTATAGCGAGGTTATAGAAGTCCTAAAACAGCATATAAAATCTTATAAGCGAGTTATAGCTAGCCAATCTACTAATATAAAAACACTACTTTGAAGTCTAAATACCCTAAAAGCCTCTGTCAAGGATAGCGTTAGCGCTATAAAGAATATATCTTCTACTTTAGCTTCTTTAACTAATAGTAGTAACGCTGCGGCTGCTACTACTGGAAAAACTAGCTATAGTCCTAGATTTGATACTTTTAGTAGTATTATGGATTTAGATTCTCCTCTATGTCTCCCTAGGAAAGAGCCCTATCTAGGGTCGGCTGTTAATTCAGCTACTAGTAATTTAGACCCCCCTATAGATATAGGGTCTAAGGAAGGCTTTAAGGATACTATTACTAGTAGTATAGTAAAGGAGCTTTCTAAAAAGGCCTATACTATACCGGACGATAGTAAGCTTAGTAGGGAAAGCAATTTTGAACAGTGGATTTAGGCTTTAAGCATAGTGCTAAGAGCGTTAGGGATATCTAATTTTTTAGAAAACCCTAATATATCTAACACTTATAGCGACTCTGATTAAGCTACTCTTTTAATGCTTCTACGCGATAGCTTATCTAGTAGCCCTAGGGCTGCTATATCGTGGATTTATATACCTTCTAAGACCTTTAAGCTGCTTGTTAGGCAGTATAGCCGACCTATAGAGTCTAAAAAGGAGGACATCTATAACAAATTCCACGCCCTTACCTTTAGTACCTATAGAAAAGGCTTATCAGCTTTTAACGCTGAATTTAACGGCTATCTTACTAAGCTTACCATGGCTAAAATAGATATAGATCCCTCTTTAATACTAAATCAGTATTTTAAGGCTCTAGAATCTAAGTTTCCTAGCTGGGTATCATGCTAAAAGAGCTCTATAAGACAGGCTAGAATGCTAGGTCTTATAGCATCTAGCCTTAATATAGAATATCTAATGGCTGATATTCTAGAAGAATCTAGGAACCCGGCTACAGAGGCGTATAGAGCAGCTTATATAGCTAATAGCTCTAATTCAACCCCTAATTCAAATTCTAACCGTAGTAAGAAGGGTAAAAATAAGAAAAAGGGTAAGAAGAAGGCTAGTTATAATATTAAAGGGCAGAATTATAGTGCTAAAAGTGCTGAACAAGCCTCCTTTATACTAGGGTCCTATAACCTAGCTATAGAAGAAGAAGAAGAGGAATCCGACTCTAGTTCTAATTCTAGTTCTTCTAGCGATTCTAATACCTAATTAGCATAGCTATTAGCGTTAAAAGGGTATAAGAAACGTAAGGAATTTAAAGGAAAAGGCCTAAAAACCTCTTCTAATAACAAGGCAAAATATAAAGATAATCAGCCTAGAAGACGCCCTAGAGACCCCGCTTTTTATAATAGTTGGCTATATAATACAGGATCTACGGACTATATCAGTAATAGTAAAGAGCGGTTTACTACCTTTACGCCTAACATAGGCCAGTTACGCCCTATTAACACTGGAAATGGCCCTATAAGCCTGGCAAGTATAGGCTCTATTACACTAGAAGTATTATCTAGAAAGGCCCCCCCTACCTATACTAAATTAATATTAGATAACGTTTTATACCTACCTTATATTGATATAAATATTGTTAGCAGGGTTAGGCACTATGATTCGGGAGGCTGCCTTATAAAGGAAACCCTTTATAGGGGTGATAGACGCTGGATAGCTGTACTAGACTTTAAGAAATCAGGATTTGTTCTTAACGTTAAATGCAGCTCTAAGCCTTTATTACATACAAATTTTGCTTTTTCTTTAGGCCTTTCTAGTTATACTACTAAAGGTATAGAGCTGTAGCGTAATAAGATAGTAGTGGAAATTCCTTCTAATTCTATTAGAAAGGAAGACTATAGACCTATTATAGAGGATGCTATAGTATCCGAAGCTATAGAGCCTAAGAAGCGCTATAAGCTAAGGAATTCTCCGGCTAAGGGTACTACTTTAGAAGGTGTAGGACCTTCTTTATGGGGGAAAAGGCCCTGTAGGCCTATAGAGCCCTTAGCTACTGCCTAGGCCCCCTATTAAAGTCCCTGTAAGACAAGAGAGCCTAAGCCTTGAACTGGCACTGGAGACCTGCCCTATGTGCTAAGAGAGCCAGTTATAGAGGGGAATAAAGTAGAAAAGGCTATATCTAGCCCCACTTTAAAGGAGCCTAATATAGGTTAGCGAGATTACTATAATCTACTTAATTTAGCTCAACTGTGGTACGTTAGGCTAGGCCATATAGGCCTACGTCTTTTGAAAAAGACCTCTAGTATTACTAAAGGGCTCCCTAATTTTGATAAAATAAAGGAAGCTGATTTTCACTGCTCTAGCTATGATCGAGGTAAAGCAGTGAGAAGGGTTAGTAAGGCTTTAATACCTGACCTACCTAGGGTCTAAGACTTAATAGAGGGCGATACTGTTAAAATTAGGCCTAGGCCTTATAACAGAAACCCTATAGTCTTACTTCTAGTTGACCGTAAAAGTAGGTATAGGTAGGTTTTTAACCTACCTAATAAATCAGGCCCTATAATAGCTAACGCTATTAAGGGCTTTTTTAGGGGCCTAAGGAATGGTTTTGGTAGATATCCTACTAAATTCTACTTTCACGGAGGTACTGAAATAACTGATTTATTAACTACTTGGTTAGCTAAAAGAGGTATTAAATTTAGCACTTCTGCCCCCTATATCTATAAGCAGAACGGCTTAGTTGAACGATCAGTTAGAGTTATACTAGACTGTATAAGGTATACTATTCTTGGTAGCTGGAGGCTGTAGTGGAATTAGTTAATAGTATAGCTATAACTAATAAGAAAACCACTCCTTTCTAGGCGCTATTTGATAAGCTAGAGCCTGGTATTCCATATAAACCTAACCTAGAGCGCTATAGGGCTATCGGCGCTAGAGGAGAGGCTATTATACCTCTGGAAAAACGGTCTAAGTCGTTAAAATTTACCTCTAGAATGGAAGAGTGTAAATTACTAGCGGTATTAGGTTCTAAGACCTCCCTAGTATATATGCCGTCTAGAAGAGCAGTACTTAAAACCTTTACTGTTAAGTTCATAGAGGATAATATAGTACTAAGTCAGCCTACTGATAATACGGCTTTAGAGGGGGAATTAGTAGACCTAGACTTAGATTTAGAGGGGGCTGTTAGTCCGGACCCTTCTAATCTTAATACTGAAAAGCCTATTAGTATAGAAATAGGACCTAGTAAGCTAGAACCCTATAAATATTCTTCCGATAGTAAATTAGATAAACCCTTACTGGATAAGCCTAGAAATCCGGTTATAGTAGAGTCTACTAGGCCTACTATATCTATTAGAAAGCCTGAGTTACCCGAGGTGTTTCCCCAAACTATAGAGCCTATTTTTGCACCTAAGCCTATAGAAGTTATAGTACCTAATTAGCCTATAACAAACGAACCTCTTAATAATAGTGATCTTATTTTAGAGGGGGATAAAATGCAGCTCGATTACTATAAGCTTTTAGCTAAGACTAGTAGCTATATACTGTCTTTTATCTATAAGGCTTGAAAAAGGGTAATATCTAAGGATAGTACGCCTAGTACTTATAAGCAAGTCTAAAAACTACCTAGAGATGAGCGTAGTAAGTGGTTAGAGGCTATTACCAAGGAATTTATCCAGTTATTAGAGCTAGGGGTTTTTAAATTCCTACTTAGGAGTCTATTACCTTCTAACTGTAAGCTTATTACCTGTCGAAACGTTCTTAAGGTTAAAAAGGACGCTAAAAACAGGCCTATTAAGTATAAATCTCAGTTAGTAGCTAGGGGCTTTTTACAGGTAGAAGGCCTAGATTATACAATAACCTACGCCTCTACTAGTATACCACCTACTTAGCATATACTTCTAGCTATAGGTGCTGTTCTAGACTAGAAAATAGAACAAGCTGACTTTAAAGGGGTATTTCTTAATAGCGCTTTTAGAGAAGAAATATATTTGGAAATCCCTAAAGGACTATTAGACCTAGCGGCTTCTAATGAGGCTATTTATAAGCTTTTACTAAAATACAGCTATAATCCTTCTACTCCTAATATTATTAAACTATCTAAAGCGTTATACAGTCTAAAACAAAGCCCTAGAGAGTGGCAAGATAAGCTTAAAATCTTACTTAAGAGCCTAGGCTATCTCCCTCTTATTTCAGATCCAGGGGTCTTCTATAATGCTAAAACCTGCCACTTTAACGTTACCTATATAGATAACTGTCTATTTATAGGGCCTAATATAGGCTATATAACTGATTTAAAGAAACGGCTTAATAAGGTCTATGCTATAGAAGACTTAGGGCCTGCCGCCTATTTCCTAGGCGTGTAAATTATAAGGGATAGACCTAATAAGCGCCTGTAGCTTAACCAGTTATAGTATATAGAAGGGGCGGTTAGCCGCTTTAACTTAGCCGATTCTAAGCCTATATCTATTCCCTTATAGCCGGGGCTAGTAAGTCAACTTCAACTAAAGGAAGATATTACTAGCCACCTCTGTAATTCTACGGAAATTAAGCTCTATCAAAGCCTAGTAGGAACAGCTATGTATATAATGCTCCTTACTAAGGTAGATATTAGCTTTACCGTACAGTGGCTCTCTAGGTCTTTAAACAGACCTATAAAATCATACTTAAACGCTGCTAAAATCTTTTTAAGTATCTTAATAGTACTAAAGACTATAGCATCTGTTCTAGCTATAACGGAAATACAGTAGCTGATCTAGGGCCTAAGCTTAGTAATAGTAGTAATACAACTACTAAGCTTAGTAGAGACTTTCACTCTAAGGAAGGGCCTAGGCCCCTAACTACTACCTCTACTACTATAGTAGATTCTAGAAATGGTAAAGGTAGTAGCCGGACTTCTATAATTAATAGTAGTCTAGTTCCTATAGGCTTTAGTGATTCTGATTTTGCAGGGGATAAGGCTACTAGTAAATCCACCTACGGCTATCTTTATAAGTTAGCCAGTGGGCCTATTAGCTGGAAAACGAAAAGAGCTACTACTATTGCTCTCTCTACCCTGGAAGCTGAAACTGATGGACTTACAGAGGCTATACGCGAAGTACAGTGGATTATAGGGCTATTTTCTGAACTTCACAGACCTATAGACTACCCTATTACTCTCTATAGAGATAATCAGGGCTCTATAACGGTGGCTAATGACCCAGCGCTACAGGCTAGAACTAAGCATACCCTGCTGAAATTCCGGTACGTTGGAGAGCAGGTTAAGGCTAAAATAGTTACTATTATATATCTTAATACTAAGTGTATGCCGGCTGACGGACTTACTAAAGCCCTACCAGTTAGTGGCTTTCAGTCTTTTGTTAGGCTTTTAGGCCTATAACCTAAGGGAGCTTTTTACTAAGCTACCCTTTACCCCTATATATATATACTCTATACTATATATATAGAAGGCCTGGCTTAGCCTGATTAGCTTATAAGACCAGTCAATAGTACTGGCTACTTTACAGCCCTCTAGAATCACCTAATTCCTCTATATAGCCTTAAAAGGCTTATAAGGTCCTAGCTACTGTAGTATAGTTCTATAGGCGCCCTTGTGCTGGCATCAGCTCCCTGCGGCGTTAGGGAGGCCTATATTACTCTAGCTACGTCTAGAAGTACTCTAGTATATAGTATAGCTATATTTGAAAATATAGGCTCCGGCTATTACTAGTAGTATACTTTCCTTTAGAGGGGGATTCTCTATATAACTACCTGGTATTTCCTTACTAGAACTTGTTGAAAGAACGGAGTAAAAAAGGGCATAAAATTTAAAACCGTGCTAAAAATCGTTTTCTCTATCAGAGGATAAAGACGTTTATAAGCCCTTTACTCCTCCTATACTCTAGTACGTCTATCAGTCGCTAGGGTATAGAATATTTAGATATTATATATTACTATACGCTTTAAAGCTATAGTACCTATACCTTTAAATAGGTTATAGGTTTGATTTCAACATTATATATATTCTTACTTCTTTCTATATATAATAGGGGTTTATCCTATATATATATAAGGGCATACCCCCTTTGTTTAACGGAATAGTTTTGCTCTTACGTTCTTATTTCTTAGGATTCTTCTATTCTTTACCTATATATAGATTTCTAAGGCTTATAAAGGAACAGAAGAATAGAGGGGGTGTTAAACGTACAAAATAAGCTATAGCGCTCTAACGGTTATAGCTTAGGTAAAACGGATTTTAGTTCTCGAATTACTAGATATATATACCTACTTAGACTAGAAATCAAGTTACTACGTTACCTACAACTTTAAGCCTTATAGGCCTATAAGACCTACTAAAAGCCGTGATATATAAGCTTAAAGCCCCTATAATATAGCGCTATAGCCTATAACTATACCGTTATATAAGGACTTTTATAGAGGGAATATAGTAAAGGGCCCTACTTTACTATATTAGCACATACCTAGGAAGTGCTATTTAGGCCATATCAACGCTGTTGCTGCCCCTACGAACCTTTACGACTACTACTAGTAGGCTATAGTGGTTACAGATCCTTATATAGGATTACCTATTCCAATAAAAAGCAATAGTTAAAATCCTCCTTATTAACAGTTATCTTGTTAAAAAAGTCTAGCCGGCTATCACTTATAATATGCTACTCTAGGTAAAATGCAATCTTGCCTACTAGCTCGAAGTAGTTACTACTAAGTAGAGTACGGCGGTTAGTAACATTACTGATATCTTTAGCAGCGCCATACTTATCGGTCTCCTTTCTAAGTACTTTGAAATCTTTAAAAGTTAAACGGAAGTATATATAGCTAGGCCTGTTGAAGCGCTTTATTAAGGACTTAACTAGATTAGATATAGGTAGCTTGGTTTAGGGATATTACCTAAGGAAATCGAAATTACATTATCCTTACCTTTTATAGATAAATATTTAAATTTGCTTAGGGTACCCTATAACTTTTATAGAAAAGACTAGAGTTTATATAGTATTGATTATTGCTTGTATAGAGAGAACTATACCTTATATAGCAAAGAGCAAAGCTTATAAGGTAATAACCGTAGTCTTTGCAGTATAAATAGGGGAATTATTAGGGCGTTTACTAGTATAAGCTTGTCCTTATCCTTACTATATACTGGCCTACTGATTACACAGCAATGCTACTCCTCTTAAAGAACCTTATTCAAATCTAAGTTTATCTAGGGTAGAGCCTGCTTACCGGATCCCTTCTTTAGAGGTATCTTAATCTTATATAATTATAAAGAGAAAGTAGAAATAACAAGTAAGATCGCTTAGAGGAAGTTAGGGCTAGGGCTGAAAATTTCTGCTAAAAGTATTAAGAAAAAGATCTTAGAAGAGGTAAAGGTCCAAGAAGGTTATACTAGAGAAGTTAGAGAGAGAAAAATCTAAAGGGAGGGGTAGGTCCTGATATAGGGCAAGTCCTTTTAAAAGAGGAAGATACGTGAAAATTCTTTCCTACTATTAAGTAAGTTATTTGCTCCTTTATTACCGCTTAGGGCTTCTATCTGATTCTTTTTATTAGCAAATAGCCCTTAAAAGTCAGTATAGTATAATAAGGTTTACTTAGTTTTTATTAACCTCTTCTAATTAGAATCGGGACTAGTATAGGTAGCTTCTTTAGGTATCAAGGCCTGTCTTTCTTCCTCTCTTTTTTTATAAAAACTTTTCTAACCTTAATAAACCAACTATATTCTCTTTTAGAACTTGACTTTCCTACTTAATCTTATCTATATAGAGATATCGTCCAATACTCTTATTAAGAAAGCTCTTACAAGCTAGGTGTTACATCTGATTTGTCTTAAGGCATTCTAGGTACCTGAAACTTAGGTAACTACTTTCTCTATTAATCTTAGAAGATTTTATATCTTCCTAAAGCAGATAATCTAGAAGGTAGTTGATAATACGAAGTTCTTTAACTTTGTTAATTATATATAGTATCTACTGCTAAACCTAGCTATAATTAGATATAGTATATTTCAGATCTAGATTTTTAAAGAAGAACCGGCTAATACTTATTAATAGTATATATCTCTAGGTCTATAATCTAGTCTACTTAACTATCTATCTCCTACTTAGCTAGTAGAAAGCAGTTAGGATCCTACTATTATCCGCTTTAACTACTCTTTCTCTATAGTCAGACGTCGATCCCCTATCGCTATTAAGCATTTTAGGTTAGACTTTCTAGGTAAGTATATCTAAGAAATTTATAGTTACTAACTATACTAAGTCTGAGGTCTCTTTATCTAAGAGTTCGGCTATTAGTATGTTTAAACTTATATCTAGATATCTAATCAGAGCTAATATAGTAGGTAGTAACATGATAAACTATAAGAAATATAATAAAACCTAATTTCAGTTAAGTTTACCTAACTAGTATAATACTAGTAGTCCTTGTCTAAATATAGCTTAGCCTTTTATTTACTATATCTTAGTTCTAGAAGTCGACTATAGTACTTATAGGAACTACGTTTTTTAAGATAAGAAGTGCTTATAGGCATATATTAGCTCTTCCTATAACAAATGGCCGCTTTAGGCGTCTAAACAGGCTAAGAAGACAATAGCTCTATACTAGTTCGACCTAGGCAACTTTCGCGCTAAGGATATAATTGTTAACCGATAGGATAAGGAAACTGTTTATAAGGCATAGTAATTACAGGTTAAGTAGAAGTCGGTTAATCTAGTAGTTATAACGTACTATACTAAGTGATTAGAAGGGTAAGCTAGGTAGTAGTCTAGAAAATAGGTTAGAGTAGTAATCGAGGGTTATTAGGATAGTTAGTTAGCTAAGTAATAGGATCCGTCGATACCAAACATGCTCCTTCCCTTAACTAGATATATAAGCTGTAAATGGAGCTTCTACTTTCTAAGAAGAAAGGAATCGAAATAAAACGAAATAAAATAGCATAAAATAAAATCTCGGACCTATAACTAGGTAAAGTAGACGATATAAACACTTAAATCAAGGGAATACTATATGGTATAGCATATACCCCTCTCCTTGCTAGTACATATATACTTATATAGCAAAGAGCTAGGGAAAAAGAAAAGAATAAACTACTTCTATAAATAGAGGAAGAGATATAAGAAAAAGGTAAGTATATAAAAGAACTTATACTACCTTTACTTTCACGAAAACCAAGCCTAAGTTTAATAGTCTAAAAACTTAGTGCAAATTAAGTTGCTTAGGAAGTACCTTTAAGAGCTGCTTTTCTTTCCTATATCAACAGTCCCTCTCCTCTAACCAGATTACTAAGCCTATTAAGATCCTTAATACCTAGCCTGAAAATATTGTCCTTACTAAACCGTTCTAGCTAGGAATCGTCCTTTAGTTATAGTCTATCTAGATTATAAATAAAGATACTATCTAATCGAAAGAACTTCTTTACTATAGTTAGTAGGAAAGTCTGCTTAAGATCGATCCTATCTAAAGTCTCTAGCTAGTAAGCCTTCTTAGGACTCTTCTATAAGACTCGAAAAGGGCCCTGCTATTAGAAGGATAGCTTATACTAGCAACTTATATCGATCTGCCTAACCTTGTTGTAAATAAGGACTAAATTACTAGGGCGGATTTCCAACTAATCTAGGTGTAACTTCCTAGATAATACGCGATTTCTTGCTTTAGTAGCGCTTTTATAGGCCTTAGATACCTTATCCTACAGCTCTATCTAGGCAAGCTCTATATCTATAATAGACTTAATATACTTTATAAATAGATCTAAAGCAGCCTTTATATCAGCTAGCTTTCTAGGTTAATAAACCTTAGCCTAGACTTGCTCCTATCTGATTAGATGCTAGAAAGGGATGTTAAGCTTAATCTTAGTAACTAGGTCTTAATTAAAAAGCGTAAAGTAAGGCGAGATACTAAGAGAGGAACAAATCGAAGTACGGTTAACCTAGAGAACAAAGTATAGGGACTTTTTCCAATCTATCCTTATTATCTCTACGATTATAGTAAGTATAGTTATAAATAGTAGGTAACCTACCTTGTTAATGCTATTAGCTTTTAAGTTGTAGGATAAGCTAGTAATTTGCTTAACTTTAATGGTTTTTAGGGATGCTTTAACTATACTCTTAAACTCGGAACTACTGTTAATAACTGTAATTAGGGGAAAGCTATATCTTAAAAACGTATGCTAAAGTATAAAAGTCCAAACTAAAGCCGAATTGACTTTACTAAGGATACCAGCCTCTATATAGCTAGTAAGGTCGTCTCTTACTTCGATTATAGCATTATACTTACCCTTGAAAAACTAGATATCAAAGTAGACCTTAAGAAATAGGGTTGAAGAAGGCGTAGTAAACTAGGCTTCTTCCTTATACTAGGATAGGCGAATCTTCTAATAAACCTTATAGTAATAGTGCTAGTTAATAAGATCCAAGTAGATTGTTAGCTACTAGTATAGTCGGGCAATCTAGTAGTAAGAAGTGTCCTTCCTATAGTATCCTATTTTATTATAGCAAGTTAACTAGATATGCTATTGTTTTTCACTATCTATGATTATAAGGCAGGGGTAATTACCCTTATAAGTAGGGTATAGAAACAGCATCCTATTATAGACTAAAAACTTAAAGGCTTAACGCTTAAAGTTAACCCTATTACTATAGCAAACTAAGTAATCTGGCATTTAAAGTATGATCAGATAGATAGTATACTCCTAGTACTCTTTAGGCTAATTGCCCTTAAGCGTATCCTTTTTAAGAGTTAAGGTGAAAATCCAAGCATTAATAAAGTTATCTACGTCTTCCTTAAAGGCCTTCTCCTTAATATTGGCTTAAGTCGAGGGTTGTCTACTTAGAGCGTCCGCTATAGCGTTTTTCAATCTTAGGATATGCCGAATCTTAAAATCTAAAAGTTAAATCTAGGCTATCTAGCGTATTATAAGGGCGCCAGGTATATTACTAGCTAAGCTGTTTATCTAGTAGACTAAGACCTAAGTATCTATCTTAATTACAAACCTTATGCTATAAAGGTACTGCCGAAACCGCTTTAAACTATAAAGAAGATCCTAGAGCTTATGCTTAGTTGCATTATAGTACTATTTAGCTAGAGACTAGATACTAGACTCGAATTGATAGAGGTGCTACTTACTATCTAGGCCCTCCTATTCTAGGACTACTCTCTATCTATCCAAAGAGGCGTTGACTATAAGGTAGATTCTGCTATAGTAGTTATCTCTATAGGTAAGTAGTATAAGGTAGGGCACGGAGGTAATAAGGAATCCGAGATAAATAAAGGCGTACTAGTGATTTGGCGTCTATACCTATATTGCGTTCTTCTTTGCTAGATTAAAGAGCAGGCGGGTAATATGGCCGAAATAGGGGACCTAAATGTAGTAGAAACCAGCAATACTAAGAAAAGAGCGGACTTTAGAAAGAGACTTTAGGGTTAACTATTTACCAATCTTCCAGATCTTAGTATTATCAGGTAAGCGGCTATCTAATATATACTTATAGCTAATAACGATAGCCTTTAGGACTAGAAACTAGGACTTAACTATGGTAATATAGGCTCCTACTAGCTTAGTATTAAGTAAAACTTAGTTATAGTTCTAGACCTGTTCTACTATAAATCGTCGAATTCCAGGTATAATTAGGGCATTATTATATTATATCTTTAGCCCTTCAATATTAATATTGTCTAGGAAAGCTTAGCAAATCTAGGGCATTAAGTCGTAGAAGATCCGGTATATTGTATATATAAACTAGGCAACTGAATTTGTGCTGCCTTATAGAAGTATAGTTAGGCGTAGTAGACCGATTGGACTGGCAAACGTTATAAGATCCCGACTCTTCTTGTCTAGTATAATGTTATTATAACTAGAAAACAGATCAAACATAGATATAATTATATAGCTAGAAAAGTCCTCTAAGAATTCCTTTATATTTGGTAGGATAAAGGCTTCCTAGATAGTAATAGTATTACATCGCTAAGTATTGTTAATTAGATAGTACTTACTATTCTTCTTCTAAATAAGGAACTAGTTGTTTCGGTAGGCTCTATAGGCGTCTTCTAGGATCCCTTTAGCCTTCTGCTTCTTTAGGATATCTATATACGCCGGAATTATCGCCTTTTCTATAGGTATATATTTAGCTTACTAGATAGAGTAAGGGATAGTCTTAATATACTAAGGCGGAATAATTGACAGATCGATACGGCTAAGGTCCTTGAATTCCTATATAAGGGCTTGTTCCCTATTAAAGAGCATATAGGTAAACAAGTCGAATTCGTCCTTAAAGAGCTAGAGAGCTAGGTCTATATTATCCTTCAAGCCCTTTAACCGATCAGGCGTAAGTTAAGAACCGTAAGGTAAATCCGAAAATCGTAGAAAAACCTATCAATCGTACTTATACCTAGGAGTTGCCTTTTCTTTAGCTAGCAATAACTTAGCAGGCTTCTAGTCGACAATTCCTTCTAGTACTAACCTATTAGATAGGATATTATCAATAGGGTAAACCTTCTTTCTAGCAGGCTTATATATAGTGAAAGTTTAAAGGATAAAGGGGTTTTCAGACTAATTAAAAGAAGGAAATAGACTAAGAGCCGTCCTTAAAGGAAAGAAAGAATTATAAGAAACAATTCTTATATAAGAAAAACTCTAAACACTAATAACCTGCTCTACACCCCTTTTACCTAAATGCCAAATACTAGACTTCTACTTAAAGGAAGTATATAAAATATTAGCAAAGGTCTTATCGTTAAGCCGATCTCCTAGGACCTTATTATTATCTTCTAAAGTAAGTACCTAGTTAGGGACTTTGTCAGCCTTATTTATCTATCCCTATAAAGTAAACAGGCTATCCTAGTAGCTAGTAGGCAGGGATTTAATAGCATCTCCCCCCTATATAGAGGAATCCCATTCGATAGTATAAAGGGCTCTAGCAATATCCGAAGGGGTAAGGCAAGTAATAAATTCCCGGTCTTAGAAAGTTATCTATACTATATTAGGACTACTAAAACCGTAAATTATCTTATAGTCCTTCTAGAAAAGCATCCCTAATAGAATATTATAAGTCTTATTAGACCTATAATTAGAAGAGATATAGGAGTAGACTAGAGCCCTATAACCTTAAATATAGAGAGGTACTAGAACCTCTCCTTAAAGAGATTGTAAATCGTCCTATAAACTATAGGATTATATCTCGGTTTTTATGATTATAAGGTTAAGGTGGTTTACAACCTTGAGAGAGACGAGGCTATACTTCAATCCGCTATCTAGAAGTACGTATAGCTATAGGCCACTATTATAAAGGGCTATTAGGAAAATCCAGGGTAAAGAATGGAACTTAGTTACTTCCTAAATAAGGGAAGCTCTATTAGTCTATATTATTTATTAAACGTATAAAATAAGCTATAGCGCTCTAACGGTTATAGCTTAGGCAAAACGGATTTCAGTTCTCAAACTACTAGATATATAGCTATATTCTGAGGTTGGACCCACTTTTGTGGATACCGCTGACTAAGCGTTATATTCCACTATATAGCCTAGAAATAGCTTTAAAAGGCTTTTCTATTTTTAGATTTATGCCCCACTTTTATAGAGACAGCCTCCTCAGGCTGTATAAGCGCTAGAAATAGCCTTAAAAAGCTCTTCTACTAGGTCACCTACCTACCCTGTACCTACCCTATACCGTAGGAGCGAAAACGGAACCTATAGGAAAAGTCGTACGGCTTACCCTATAGCTTAGGTGGCCGTGAGTCAATTATTTAAAATCGCCAGCTTATTTGGTTTTTCGGGAAGGCGCCATGTACCTACTAAGGCGCTCCTGCCGTATGGAAGGCAGGAACGGTCCTGGAGGGTATATGTAGGAAAGGAAATTGCGAAGCCTTACCTACTTGGACTAGAAATCAAGTTACTACGTTACCTGTTGGAATCTGCGGGCTCTGTGATTGATTCCGTATGTCGATCTATGTTCTATCTCCTTGACCTACGCTCTAGCCGCCTAGGGCAGAGATTTTCTCTGTCCCCCTCTACAACGTTTATAGGCCTTAAAGTAGGCTTAATCTGCTTAATATAGGGAAGTATAGCTATATCTACCTTAATTAACTAGGGCCTCTCTATACCCTGCTCCCGAGTTGACAGGTAAACCTATACCCTGCTTTTAACAGGGATACTAAGGTTCTACCAAAGCAATACAAGCGCTATGTTATCTAATATACCCCTAGGTCCGGGTTTGCAATAACGATCTTAAGCCTTACTATAAGGCTCTTCCTTATTAACAACGTATTTAGTAGTAATATATACTTATAGTACCTATATTCTAGGATTATAGAGGTTATAGCCGGGCTTTATAGATAGTAGTATAGTCTTTTCTTAGTAACTACCATTAACACCCCTAAGGTCTCTATTCCCCGGTTATATAGTACTTTCTAGGCTAGTAGAAGGGTAGGTATTCCACTACTCGATTAGAAAAGGGATTATATTTCCTAGGTGATACTTAGCTGCTCTACTATCTTACTGTCTTATTCTTCTATAGGGACTCGTTAGAGTACTCTAGATCGTTAAGATCAGACTTCTAATAGATATTATAGGTTACTAACCTAGATAAGGTCTAGGAAAGTTAACTACTCCCTCCCTAACCTACTTTCTTTACTAATCTTAGAGGTACCTTCTTATAAGAGAAACTATTAGGCTCTTCTTAACTATTATAATCTTATTTCTAGAGATACCTAATAGTTATTACTATAGTCTACTATCTAGGTGGTTAACTAGTATAATGCCTTACTCTATTAGAGGCTACTAGGTTGCTGTTTAGCTTAGGAACGCTTATCTCTTTTGCTATACTCTCTTTACCTCTACCAATTTTATAGGTACCTTATAAACCACCTTTAGCGTTATAAACACTAGCTTATCACTTTAGTAGCGGTCTTTTCTCTACTTCTTACTGTCTCTATAAGGGCCAATCCAGGTAACAAGGCAGTTAAACTAATATAGCAAGTCTCGCTAGATCTAAAGGTCTAGGTATACTATCCTTTCTTATTTATAGTTAAGGTATACTGCCTCTTCCTTATTTAGGTTAAGGTATACTGCCTCTTCCTTATCTTCTTAGTTAGGGTATACTACCCTTTCCTTCTTATTCTTATTATAGGTATACTACCTGGCTTCTTTCCTCGCTCTTATATTTTACATTTATATATATCAAGGCTCGTTGATCGGTAAGGGTCTACTGTCTCTCTCTTCTTAGTGTTAGGGTATACTGTCCCTTTTTAGAAAGAAGGAAATAGAAATTGGAGGAAAAGGACGTGATTTTTAACCGCCTATATTATTGCTCTTTTTATACGGTAGCTAGTCAGGTATAAAATCTGCTTGCCTCCCCTAAAGCTCTAAAAATTTCCTCCTTCCTACAAACGCGTTTTTATCTTTCTATACTTACCCTTTTTACTATAAGGCTTCTTATAATCGCTATATTTAGTTTTATAAGTTTTTCTAACTTCCTTTTATTACAGATATCTACTTAAAAGGAGGAGTCGGTTCCGGAGCAGCCTACTACCCTAGTAGTAGGAGATTTGCCCTTATCAGGCCAGAAACGCAGTTTATCCTTTTATCTTACCTTTCCTAGGTAGTTCTCTTAATAGCTAACGATCTATATCTAGTCCGGTTTGCCTAGGACGATAATAAGGATAATAACGTTATAGTACTACTATTGTTAAAGAAGCTGCATTTCGGGGATTCAGGTCTATTGCCTATACCGGCAGCTGTTACCGCCCTAGTCTTAATAGTCCCTAGAGTACGTTTACCGGCAACTAGTACTAGGGGGCTGGTAATACCGGTCTATAAGAAGCTGGTTATAAGCAAGCCAGCGTTAAGCCTAGCCTTATAGTCCATGTCTATAGGGGCGTTACTATCTATATTACCAGCGGTTTCTACTATCTAGGACAGTAAGCTATATAAGATATACTATAAGCGCTGTCTTATACGCTTAGTCTTATAGGCAGATTCTAGCGATTTTTCCCCTTTAGCGCCGTATATAGCGCAGTTTGGTCCCTACGTTTCTTCTTAGTTATAGTATTCAAATTACTCCTATTACTAGTATTTATATATCTCTTATAAGTCCAGCCTATATACCCCCTTAGTACCGTTCGCACTAACCTACATTTCTAGCAGATAACAACAAGATCTTAGCAGTAGTATAGGCCTATTAGGCCTATATTGTTAAATACTCTTCTAGTATTATAGCTCTAGTAGTAAGTTACCCTATAATCCTATCCTACTATACTTCTAGTCTATCCTAACTGTCTTTATCTAGACGTTATATACTCTTATTAGAGAGTACGTCAGTTTGATTGAAGAGCTATAGACATAGAAATAGGCTATAACTATCTAGAAGAAGAAAGAGAGGAAGAAGATAGGGAAGTAGGTAGTAGTAATGAAATCCGACAACGATAATAATAATAACAGGAAGAGCGTACTATAGGCTACTAATATAGCTATAAAGGAGGATTCTACTGCTACCCCAGTATACCCTAGGACTTCTAGCTAGGCCCCGATTAATTTTACGTTTGTAGATTATAATAGCGACGTTTAGCTTAATAGACTAGTTTCCTAGGGTGCTCCCTTCTATACCCGCTACTAAGTCTCTATATCTTAGCCTTCCTCTCTCTACTGCTTCTCGATCTTTTCTTTCCTTTCTACTATACTAACCTGCTTATAGAAAACAGTGAAACTGTTATTCGTAAGAACTTTCGTCAGGCTATCTACTAATTATTAATCTATTAGTATATAGTCTATAAGAACTCTTCCTATAACAACTTCCTGTTAAAGCTAGTAATTCTTAATATTGACGTACCGGAGCTTTATTTTCAGCGTTTCGTCCCTAGTTACTAGTCTTACGGTTTAAGTGTTATTATAGAACATTTATACGCCGTACTCCCTTTCAAGACCGATTCCAAGATCGTAAATTAGGCAGTAGAGATACAGCGCTTCTTATACTACTTCCATTATAAATACCAATTCCGCTTCTATAGTAGAGGTTATTACGTAGGTCTACTTGCTTGCCCTCTAAGCAACTAGCCTACTAGAAAGCTTAATTATATATCCTTAAGAGCTTTTCCAATTAGCTGTATTATTAGCAAAGGAAGCATTATACTAAACCTTGTATATATCTCTACCCCTAAGCTAAAGGCACTGATTCCTAAAATAGTATAGGTAGTTAAGGCAACGATCTGCCGCCTTATAATGCTCTAGACCTAGGTTTATAAGAAATCTCGATAATCTTAACGCTATAAAGGCTATATCAACCCTTGTAAAAACTACTATATACATTATCGAGCCGACTTTTCTCTAGTACGACTTTATCTCGGCGTTCGTTGCCTGCCCTAGGTTACTCTTTAATTCTTCTAGTACTATAGAAGAGGTATATTTCTATACTATTAGCTTTATTACCTTGCTCCTGATTACTAGGTCGTCTACTAATCTAAAGATTTTCTAATAGTATACCGCCTATAAGAGATAAATCTTATAGTACTCCCGATCCTAAATAACTTACAGCCTAAGAAACCAGTTTAGCTTACTACTACTAGTTATCTTATACTTCAACTAGAGCAAGCTTATTAGGCCTTTAGCAAGGGTTTTACACCTCTTATAGTACGCTATTGTTACGTTGTCTATATAGAAGAGAATAAAGACTCCTTGCTTCTAAAAGATATACGGTTTATAGGGTATTACATTAAGCCTAAGATCCTAAAGAGTATTACTAAACTCTTTATACTATAGGTAAGGCGATTCCTAAAGTCTATATAGTGCTTTCTTCAGCTTGTAGACTATGCCCTACTTCTTTCGACCTACTAGGAGTCTTATATATATATCCTGGTTAAGGTAAGCGTTGCAAAAGGCGTTTAAAACGTTAAACTGGATCAGCTCTATATCGAACCTTGCTACTACTGCTATTAAGATCTAGAAGGACTTTCTAGCTAATGTTACTATATATATATCCTCCCTTAAGGTCCTTTATTATTAATCGCCTTAGACTACTAACCTAGCCTTAAACTTCTCTAGGTAATTATACTTATTGATTTTATATATATATACCTATATATTATCTAAGACCTACTTGCCCTACGCCTTAGCGATTAGTACTTCCTCCTACGTTTCTAGGTACGTAAGAAGGTACTACCTTTTAGCTTCCTTAAAGTATTCCCCCTATAGGTGGCTTTCAAGGTTCCGGTATAGCACAGGCGTTGAAGGTAGCTAAGAAGAATAAACAGTACCTAGCTTAAAGTCCTTAATACTTAGGATCTTGGATATTAGTATACTTCTTTTTATCTTAGGGTCTCTATTTATAAGCCTTTTAGCAATAAAGGAGGCCCTTTAGATAAGGCAATCTCCCTTTATAATAGTATGAAGGAACTACTAACTAAGAACTTAATCCCTAAAACATACTATAAGGCATGCTCCTAGTATGCCCTATACTGCTAGTAGGGGCGTAGCTTCTAGAATTGGATATAAGAGTAGGCGAGCCTCTATATACTAAGGTTCTTATATTACTTTTACTGAATTGTCCAGTTCTATATTATCTATAAGGTTAGGTATATCGATATCCTCTTTCTCTTCTTCTTCTAATCCATTACCTAGGTCTATTACCTTTACTTTATAGGGTATGTCCTAGGTAGGGATATCGGCTACTATGGTATTTAAATTTTCGGATTCTGCCCTTTTCTCGATCTTGGCAAGCTACTCTTTTAGCTCTTCCAAGCTTAGATCTCTTAGCCCGACTACAAGGTACTCCTTAGACCTGTTAAATACCACTTTCTTATTGAAAATCATATCCTAGGTTACTATAATCTTATTAGTTTAAGGGTTCTAGATTCGATAAATATTTATTAAGTTATATCTAATTAGATATCCTAGGAACGCTCTTAGAGCAAACCTCTTTAGCTTATTCTTCTTAAGCTATATATCTGCTTCTAACGTAAAGGCTTGATATAGGAAAACCCAGAGATGCCCTTACTACGGCTTAATAGGCGTTGCCTCTTTAGCGCCTACTAATTCCACAAACAAATAGAATACCTTATATAGTATTTTCCACTTTAGCCGATACCTTAGGGTACGATTTAAGAGATATACTGCTATTCTAAATACCTTAGCTACCTTATCTAAAGGTAAGTTAGTCCTTGCTACTATCGCTTTTATACGCCTTTTTAGAATGCTAGTAGCTCTTTTTATACCTTTGTTCTAATCTTAGGTCTAAGGAGCAGAGAGATTTGTTCTAACATACTTCTTTTATAACTAGGCTTAGATTACTCTCTTCCTTCCTATAATCTCGTTATTAGCTTTAATATCTAAAACCCGAATTCTATACCTTTAATTAAGATCCGAAAGGCAGTTGTCCAGGGCTATAATAATACTCTTAACCAACCAATTATAAAGATAATAGTCCTATATTAGGCCTAACTTACAATCTAATAATAGTATAATAGATATAAAGCCTTTTTTAGACCTTTTAATATTATGGAAATTAAGGGCTAGGACATTACTAGGGTACTTCGGATCTAGTCAGGCTACCCTTAAGACCTAGTAATTAGGACCTTTTCCTATACTATACTATAGGTAGTCTATCGTTCTGATTATCTTGTAATTTATAATAACCTTAACTCCCTTACTACTTTAAATAAGGTGATAGAGCGCTTCTAGGTTGGATAATCTAACTGCTGGTACTATACTTAGATTGTTCTAGGCTTGGTCTTCTTCTTCTAAGACCTGCCCTACTCCCTTTATATTATAAAGGCTAATACTAAGATATTAGTTATAACGTGCTCTAGTAGGAACTAGCTATAGGTTTTGTCACGTAAAGAGCAGGTGATGGATGTGAAGAAGTAAATGTGCCTGTTCTTCTTCTTCTTACTATAGGACCTGCCACTCCTTATATAGGCGTCTTTGAGCCTGATAAGCAGCTTGTTAGGATGTCTAAGCATAGAGAGCCCTAGTCCTAGATAGGTTACTCCATAACCGTTACTATATTCTGTTATATACCCCCTTAGATTCGCCATCTTATAGGAAGTCTAACCTATAGAATGCAGGATTATAGTAACTATAATTCCTATACCCCCTTAAGTATATCGAGATAGCGATGTACTTAAGCCTAGTGTAGGCACCTAGTAAACACCTTGCTAGCGAAAACTTTGCTAGGTTAACAACACTCTTGCTAGCCTGCTTGCTATTACTACCTTCTCTTTCCTGTTTATAAGTTATAGGACTAGTTTTTATCCTAAGTAGCCTTACCTACTGCTTTTTTGCTGGCTATATAAGTAGCCTTCTTTCTAAAAGAAGGTAAGCGTACTTGATTGTTAACCTTACCGCTATAAGTTACTATAGCGATAGCAAGGTTAACCTGCTCTTTCCTCTTTTCTCTAGAGCTTACTATAGGCCTACTCTTTTTAGGTATAAGAAGAGTATAGAGAATTCCTTTTAGCCCTATTCCTTTTCTCTTTCTTATAACTATCTTTTTAAGGTAAAGTTTTCTTATAAGCCTGCCCCTATTCTCGCCTAGCTTTCTTTTTCCTATTACTATACCTAAGTAAGGAGTGGTAAGTCTTCCTAATCATTACTATTACTAGCTATAGCGTCCTATAGCTAGATAACAGTGTTCTTCTATAGCTAAGATTATAGGTATCCCTATAAAAATAGCTTTAAGATCTGACCTTAAACTTCATTTAGCTCTATTCTAGCTGTTATTGGCTTGCTGATAACGCTAGTAGCTATGTTATGTCCTTAGATGTTAAGAGAGTTAGTAACAATGTACTATTAAGCCCTATCCTAGCGGCTATACTGGAAACTCCTGCTTCTAAGATACTAGGCTGCCCTAAGAAGATTATAGGCCAGACTCTTAGTTAAGTAAAGACACCTTAATCTGAAAAATCCGGCCCTCTAGGCCCTCTTTATCTACTATCTTATAAGCCCTATATCTAGTTACTACTAAAAGGATATACTATAGAAGAATGCTTTTCTTAGTATAACGATACCGGCAGCTGCTGTTACTACTATCTTTTAACGTAGACTGCGTCTTACTACTATTGTCCTATATAAGTCTGTCTAGACCTGATAATTTTACTATAAAGCTAACTATGTATATTATAGGTCGGTTAAGGCTGAGAAGACTGCCTAGGTCCTTTAGGACTTGAAAAAGAAAAATATAGAGGCCGGCAGAGTATGTCTATCCGTTTTAAAATTCAATACTTAGACTAATAGTTGTATTTAGGAGGCGATAGTAGGTAAGGCTGCTGCTATTTCGAAAATATTATACGCTATCCTTAACCTATTGTCCGGATTATCGCTATATAGGCTAATACCTATATTGCCTGCTCTGCCTACTCCTTTACGTCTATCCTAGGCGTTCTATAAGGAGCTGAAATTTAAAGATCTGCCTTATAAGCGAAAAGTATCTTGCGAATTGTCTCTGCCCCTATGCCTGTTCCTATCTCTATCTATTAGACTAGGATATATGTTTTTGCCTTTCTATTAGTCGATCGAGTCTTTGGCCAATAATCCTTTTATATAGTCGATATTCCTAAGTATAAGCAGCGCTAAGTTTATTTAGTACCTTAGACAAGGAATTAGTAGATATATTAGGGCTCTTCTATAGTCGATGCTACGTTATCTTAATAAGAATCGTATAGACATGTCGGCTATATTACAGGTGCTAGCTAAGATTAATTAGGCTGTTAGTATATTAGAGAAGGCTGTCGAGCGCTATAGTGCCCTATAGTAGGCTTTTTTTATGAGTTTTACAGCAGACTAGATGGTTGTCTGCTAGTAATTGAATTCCCCCTTCTTTAATTATCGGCTATGATCTGTAATACGTCTTTTAGATTTAGTATAGCCTGGAAGTACTTGAACTTTGCCCTTGACAAATTCTTTGTTAGGCTGTTGGCTAGTATGTTAGCTATCTTGATGTAGGATACTATAAAGCTGCCCTTACTATGCTTTTGTTTAAGCTATATATTCTGAATATCAATGTAACGGAGCGCTGTTGCTATACGCTCCCCTTTATTAACTACTAGCCTGATAGTCTGAGTATTATCGCAGAAAATCCGCTATAGAACTGATAGTTTAACTGTTAGGTCCTTAAGGAATCTTTTCATCCCTATAGCCTCCTTTATAGCTAGGGAGAGACTATAAAGCTCCGCTTCTATTATTAATATGGTAACTATAGCTTAATAAGACGCATTCTACTAGATAAGTCCTTTAAATATTATAATTGTATAACCTTAAGACGATCGTTGTAAGTCTAAGTTGTCTGTAAAGGAGGCGTTACTAGCGATATAAAGTATATAGGCCTAACTAGAGTAGCTACTATATATAATCCCGAGAAACCTTGTATGATATAGATACCGGATTGTCTGCCTGGCAGCCTTGATATGTTAGGCTAATAGGTTTATTAAGAAGTAGGAAAGATAAGATATAGTAAAGGCTATATCTGGACGGACTATAATTGCCATATATAGTATCGTCCCTACTAGTTCTTGCATAAGCTTTACCTCTTTTTTAGTAGCCTGGCCCTTATTTTTGCCAAGTCTGACTGTTAGGAGTAGTATAGGGGGGATAATAGCGGATCTATCTAGCCTATACTTCTTAGCCGCCTTCTTAATATATATATCGTAAACTAGTATGATTGTACGGTTAACTCTATCCCTTATAATCCAAATACTAAGAAACTATTCCGCCTTTAGCTGAATTTTTGCTTTATATTTGCCTAGCAGTTTCGCCTTTAGGTCTATAATATAATCCTAATACTAACGATAATAGAGAAGCATTATGTTATCTATATAGAATATGAAAAGGATATGTCTATCTATATTATAAAATAGATATAGCTCCTTCTTAGACTTCTAAAGTCTAAGATTTTTAAGAAAGCCTGAGAATTTAAGATATTAGAGGAGAGGAGAGTCTTAAAGCCCGTATAGAGCCCTATTAACCTAAGTAAGAAGTCCCAGCTCCTTAAACCCTTCTAGAAGATTGCAGATTACTAGGCCCTGGCTAAACAACTTCCGGAGTACGTTGTAGAAGGCGTTTATAACGTCCTATAAGTCGATCTTTAGATTAAAATGCACTGCTAGGGCTATACTTACTCTAAGGGACTTAGCAGCTAATATTGCTATATAAGTTGACTCAACTAACTCTAGATATTAAAGATCTTCTTAGATGTAAATCCTTGCCTTTAGCCTAATAACCATCTTGTCCGGATTAAGCTTATACTTTAGTACCTATTTAAGTAGGAGAGGCTCTATTTTATACTAATCCTTCGGGATTTTCTTATAGGTCTGTAGCTTTTATAGCTGATTAATCTTAGCCTAAGCTATAGACTTCTATATCTTCTTGAAAGGCGACTTTATAGCTTTACTCTAAGTCCTAGGCTCTAGCGGTATTTCTGATTTGTGCTATTTTCCTAGGACAAACTCTTTCTTATTTTAAGGGCCCTTTAGTAAGTCCTTTTTCTGCAACTCTTGCTTTTCTTTTCGCTTTGTTAGGCGTTTCTAATGTCGAACAGTACCTGCTACTATAGTATATACTATTTTAAACTCCCTTCTATAGCTAGCTACTAGCTTATTAGGAAAGTAGTTAGCTATAAAAACAAGTAGTGGCGATAATGCTGCCGTTCTCTCTATATTAAGAATACCAAAGATGTTCTTAAGTGCGGTATTACGCTAATGAAGGTTGTATCGGCCTAGCTCTGCTATAAATACCCGATTCCTGCTGCTATAGGGCTAACCTTGTCTTTAAGGGGCTAGGTTACCTAGTACTTGCGTATTACCAGTATATACCTCTAAGATCCTGGCTTTAGAGTCTGGTTTTCCGACTGACGGTCTGTCTGTTGTCTTATTGTTAGCGTGCTAGCGGGTTATAATACCTGCTTTAGCTTTAAATCCTTCTAACGGTCTATAGTAATGCGCCTTGCCCTTAGACTATATTCCTTTTTTAGTTATACTCTAGGGAGAGTCTGCTCTGTTGTTATAGCTGTCGATCCTAGTATAATCTAGATTCGGCATTCTAGGCTTAGGTGTTTGCTCTAGAGTAAATAGTCTGGTTATAATATTAGTATATACCTTATCCTAGCTAGTAATAGCATCTAACTAACGCTCTTTTAGCTCTATAGCTAAGAGCTTTTTCTTATTCTCTCTAGTAGCTGTTAGCCTAATAGGACCTGTAAGATCTAGACTCTATATTGTCTTAAGGATAGTGTTAAACTTATGTTCCTCTGTCAGCTTGTCTAGCTAGTCTGCTAGTTCTCTTAAAACAGGGATAGCCTAAGCCTTAGATTCTACCTCCTTTCCTATATAGAAAACTGTCTTATTAAACTGAACATTCTAGGTAGTAATTACCCTATTAAGCTCTAGGACCTATATCCTATATAATATGGTGGTAATATAACCTATAAGATAGCTAATATAAGCTTGAGGTCGAATCTTGTAAAGTCTTTAAAGTATGTCCTTCTTTCTATCCTTCTTAAGGGGATAACCGGCATATCTATATACGTAAAGGCTACTAAGCTAAGGCCTTAGATTAATCGTAGCTTTATGGATAATAGCCGGGTTGTAAAAGCGAAAATAGTTCTGAAACCATAATAGAAGCTTCTTGTTTAAGGATCTTAGATTATCCCTAAGCCTAGGAAACAAGTTGTAAAGATATACCGCAGCCTCTATAGTCTTAGGCTATAGATCCTTAGGAAGATATACCCCTAACTATATCGCTATTAACTTGTTAACAATAGTCTTTCTGTTTCTTTTGACAAGTCTTATTAGGCTATATATATATAACGGCGGGATTTCCAAGCTAATTCCTTTATAATCCGCCTATTTCTTATACTTGGTTTTTCCTTAAGAAGATATAACTGATATCTTACTATTATAGCAGAAGAAACAAACGGATAACCTATACTGTTGTCTAGTCTAGGCGTTAAACCTCTTAAGAACCTAAAGAAGGTTTTCTTATCCTTTACCTCTTATCTAGAAGGCCTATACCTTCCTACTAAACTTATCTACTATAAAGAGAATCCTATTATAGCCTATATATCCCTAGGAGAATTCGAAAAGATCCTAGGCAATCCTGTAAAACAGTCTAACGGATTTTCTGCTTAACTCCCTCCTAGATACCACTTTTATTACATATAACTAGGTATATACTAAGCACTTAAGCTGTAGTATCCTGGTTAGATTGCCGTTGTTAGGCTATAATAAATTTACACCTTAAGTATGGTTTACTAACAATTGTAGCGCCTTAGGACCTAGATGTCCTGTCCTTAAGTGCTATAGTTCTTTAGGATCTATATAAGCTTTATATGGCTTATACGTCCTTTTCTATCCTCTCTATTTTACTTATTTCTAAGCTGTTATTATTATAATGCTATTGTTACTTATTAGGAGGGGTTTTAATACTATATAGGAGGTAAGTAGCTTATATTTAAGTACTGTTAAGTTGAACTTTTCCTATAGTGTTATAAGAACAACCGAGCTTGCTATGTTTCTAACTCTTAGGGTGTTGTTAGCCCTTGACAGCCAGATTCCCTTTCGGTATAGAAGCATGGCTAATACAATATTAATATGAAATCCCTTTATAACAACTATGTTCTAAAGAATCAAGTCTACTGTCTTATTACCCTTATTATCCTGAAAAATCTTTCTTAGAGTTCGGCGTCCTGTCCTAGAAATAGGTAACGTTGTTAAGCCTACCCCTATAACAGCGTTAGGGGTAGATAGCTTAAATGTCCTATAGTTAAGTAGATCTTTATAGTTAACTATATAAACTGCTATATAGTTATCTAGGAGGGTGCTGTCTAAGAGAGGATAACAAGTAGGGTTCTAAGTGCTAAATACCCTATAGACTATGCCTAGGGTAGTAGTAAATAGGGTAGGGTTAAAGAGAGGTATGTTAGAAAAATTCTAACTCTAATTTTTAAGCTAAGGTAATAACTAAGAACTCCTAAAAACTTTATCTAGCTAACGATCCTGTCCTTAAGTACTAAAGGACTTTGGAACTTATAGCTTCTTTGTATCTAGCCCCTTGCCCTTTAACCATTCTTTTAATTCTAGGGTTATACGGAGGTTAGCCTACTAGGGATCCTAATAGATAAGATTTCGAATAGATTGTTGCTCCTTTATAGATAAAGTAATTCTTTATCTTATAGATCCTATATATTATAGCTTAACTCTCCTATAATCTTTAGGTTTCTAGAGGTAGGTATGAGGAAAAGGTAGATAAGGGTATTAGTAGCCCCTATTTTAGGATCCTTAACGATTTCTACCCTAACTACTCTAGGTATACTGTCTTTAAGGCTGTCCTTAGCCTCTTTCTTAATTAGAGCGTAGAGCGGGTAGCAGGTTCTTGTTATTAGAAAGTTAAGTAAAGGTAGAGTATACTCTAGCTAGATTTCTATAGGCTTGTTACTGCTAAGATTCCGTTATAAGGCCGAGAAGGGTCCTATTAATAATCTCTAGTATAAGTAGACTTGCTTAGCTAGTTACTTCGGCTAGAACAATCTATTAGAGCTGACTGTTAGCCTATTATAGAGTTAGCCTTACTGCTAGGGCTTAAAGAACTCTTCTAACAGTAGTAACGCCTATAATAGCTGGAATCCTCTTGATTAGTATAACCCGGTAAAATTTCTGCTAGTCCTTATACTAGTGGATTAGCCTAGTTTGGCCATTCTTAGCCTATCTAAGTACTACCTTATACTAAGATTCGATCTAGACTTTCTCTGCTAAGTCTAACAGAGCATTATCTTTCTTTAGAGCTTATATAAGAGGCCGAAGATTCCAGTGCTATTCTAACCCTTGTCCCTACTTTAATAACTAATATAACCAAATAGCTGTCTCCCTAACGTTGTAATCTATAGACTAAAGAATCCAGTTTAGAAACTTCAGGTAATTTACCTCCTTTAGCTTAGCAGTAGCCCTCTTAGACTATTGTATTAGAAGGTAAGTCCTATACGCTTCTTCTAAGTTATATAGGGTAATAAAGGTCGGCCAAACTAGTAGAGGAGGTACTAAGGCTATATCCTAAGTTAATATACTAAAAAGTTGAATTTTCTCTTAATAATGTGCGATAGCCTTATTATACTAGGCTGCCCGCTTAGAATTAGCTTAATAAGCCTATTCTTCCTGTCCTAGGTTAAGAATTTCCATATCTGCTAGAGTAGATGTCGAGTCTGGATTAATATCTTCCTAAATTCCAAGGGCTAACGCTAGTATCTATGCATCGAGATGCTAGGCTATCTATATTAACGGGCCTTTTAGGATAACAGACGTCGAATATACTGAATTTAGGGTTGTTAACATCTTAAGTAGGGAGTTAAAGGGAGGATAATAGAGTAGTAATAATAATAGGAGGGCTTAATACATATTATACGTAGTTAGTTAAGTTAATGATATTAGCGCCAGGCTTATAACTGTTATATAAAGAGCAGGTGATAGATATGAAGAAGTGAATGTGCCTGTTCTTCTTCTTCTTACTATAGGACCTGCCACTCCTTATATAGGCGTCTCTAAGCCTGACAAGCAGCTTGTCAGGATATCTAAGCATAGAGAGCCCCAGTCCTAGATAGGTCACTCCATGACCGTCACCATGTTCCGTCACAGGTTTCCTAGATTTTACAGATCTTATTTTAGTCTAATATCCTTTAAAGGTAGAAAAGGGTACCCTACTTCTAGTAATCCTATTATATTCCCTTTTTATAAAGGTACCTTAAGGAAACTAGGTTAGTAGCTACCTTAGGGCAGTATGCTATATGATTAAGCCAAAGGAGTACCTGTTTATACTAACCTAGGCGTAGATATAGGAAGACTGTCCTATATCCTTTGATCGGTAACTTACTATTGGCTACTATAAGGTAGTCCTTTTCCCCTACTTCCTTAAAGCTTTTAAATCTCTCCTAATTGTTGAAAATATAGATAGAGGTACTGGAATCCAGACAGGCTAAGTACTTAAGAGGATATTCGCTAACGCTGCTTACTTATAGTACGCTCTTCGGCACTATAAAATCAATAAGGACCTAATTCTTATTCTTCTTCTTAGATATAGGGACAACTTCTACTATTAGTTTCAAAGCCTTTACTTTCTCCCTATACCCTATATACCTTTAGGCCTTCTACTTGTCTTTTAGCTTTTTTCGATAAGCTGATATCTTTGATCGAAATTGCAAATCCTCCTTAATGGCTTGTTTTATATACTTCTCTATATCTGGCCTTAGTTCCTAACCTTTATACGTAAAAGAGGGAAATAGATACTAGTATACCTTCTAGTTATACTAGATTATTCTATAGGTATACTTCTTATAATAAAAACCAGGTCTTTCTATAGGATAATTAGGTCCTAAGGCTTAGGGTACTTCTAAGGCTCTCTAGAGATTTCAGTTACTATAGGTATTAGCTCTTCCTTACTTAAAGGCCTCTTCTTATATATCCCCTCCTCTTTTACCCTTCTTACTAGCCCTATTAGATAGAGGCTATTTGCTATTTAGGGTAACGTATATACCTCCTCTTCCTACTAGGTTCTTAGGCTTTAGCTTAGGAGGCTTATTAAACTTAAAGTCTTATAGGAAATCCCTTACTACTTTACGGTAATCGAGGTTCTCCCGTTTAGCCTGCTTTTTAAAGTCCCTATATAAGGCTAATATCCAGCTTTAGAACCTTTAGGTTGCTCCTAAGAAGATCAGTAAGTTGTTAAACTATAGTTTAGGGTTAGCTATCCCTTTTATTTTATAATACTCCGCTAGGTATAGTAGCTTCTACTACTTCTTTATCTAGGTCCTCTAATTACTAACTACTTTCGCCTTACTAGCGCTAAGGTACTCCTTATAGTCCTCACGTATTATCCTTATTCGCTTATAATCCTTTAAATATATTAACTTAGTAAGGTTCTAATACTACTAGTAAAGGCTTTACTTAGGTAGATAGTATAGATTTAGCATATAAGTCTCAATATACTCCCTAATCTACTTCTTAACCTCTATAACGTTATCCTAGTTGTATTTCCAGTTCGCTATAGTAGTATTGTATATTATTAACATACTCTAGAAGGTAGCCCTTCTATTAGCAGTCAAATCGGTATTTATAATACGCTTACTAGAAAGAGGAGGAGGCCTATTAACATTCGCCTGCTTAATATACTCTTCTATAAGCTATACTCCCTAAGTAAGGCTATAATACTAGCAGACATAGGTCTAATAAGCGGTCTTAATACAGGTGGTTAATAACCTAAGAATAGGTATATCGTTAAGGGTTAGAAGGACTGGACGTCTACCTAGTTCCTCGGTATTATTTAGGTCTATAAACTTGATTACCTTACTTATAATATGCTAAAGCTGCTGCTCAAAGTCGATCTACTACTCTGGCTTAGAGAGAAGGATAGAGCTCTTTTTAATAGCCTTCTTGTTATTCTTGTTACTCGATATAATAGCAGCTACTAAGGTACGTTCTTAGATATCGTAATAATAATATATATACTGATACTAGGCTTGTCTATACTAGGCTAATAGCTTCTAACTGTTAATTGTTAGAATCTATAGGCTCTATAATTGATTCTGTATATCAATCTATATTCTGTCTCCTTAACCTACACTCTAGCTGCCTAAAGCAGAGATTTTCTCTATCCCCCCCTACAACGTTTATAGGCCCTAAAGTAGGCTTAATCTGCTTAATATAGGGAATTGTGGCTATATCTACCTTAATGAACCAGGGCCTTCCTATGCCCTGCTCCCGAGTTAACAGGCAAACCTGTACCCTGCTCCTGACAGGGATACCGAGGTTCTACCGAAGCGACACGAGCGCCACGTTGTCCAACATTACCTACAACTATAAGCCTTATAGGCCTATAAGACCCACTGAAAGCCGTGATATATAAGCTTAAAGCCCCTATAATATAGCGCTATAGTGAAACAGAGCAGCAGACCCACGAGAAAGTAGGAGCAGCTGTCTGAAGGTAGTAGGCAGCTGTATATCGAACAGCTGTCTAGACAAGAGGATAAAAGGTATATGTATAACAAGGCTATAGTCTCCCTGATTAGGGGAGACTAAGGTAGACAGGTGTAATAGAACCAAGTAATTAGGCCAAAGTAGCTTAGAGGCGAAAAGTAGATAGAATATCTAAATGGGTAAAATGTGACTGTATAACTGTAATAATTGGGATTATGTTTTTTTTTCTCCCTAAGCATAGGAAGGAAAGCCAGCTTCTTATACTATTGTCCTCCTTATACTGCCAATTCGCAATCTTATTGTTAGCCTAGAATAAGATAAAGGGCGGAAAAGAAAGACCAGCCTTGTCTACCTACTCTACTATATAATAGAAGAGAAAGTAGATATAGGTCTCCTCTAAATAAAAGGAGAAGAAGAAGAGAAATAAGCGGCGGCTAGTCGTATACTAGCTATACCGATCTATACCTCTCTATAGCTCCTACGAAAGCTAGAAGGTAGCGGGAGATATAAACCCCTAAAACAAATACCGGACAACATTTATAATATAGGGCACCTCTATCTAGAGTAAGGATAATTAAGAAATATAGATCATATATATAATAAGGTATGGAGACATCAAACATCCGAAAACGCGTTCTTGGTCAGGAACGCTCCAAATCGACTGCACTCTTTTGCGATCAACTTGTCTAATTAAGGACACAATACACGCCAAATTTGGCCGCAGCGCTGTCCGCCGTTCGACGGCACTATAGTCGGATTCTAACTGTATAATGTGGTCGACTGTAGCGAGAAATCTACAGCAAGGGCGCATAGGCCCTACAGTTATGTACCCCCCTAGCACCCCTAACCCTCTAGGCCCTTGCCCTACTTCCGCTACCCCTAGCCCCTTAATCAACGAGCCTACCCCTAAACCTAACTGCATAAGCTATACATTTGCGCCCTACCTCTCTAGCGCTACAGCTATAGCTATAGCTACTACTACCGCTGCTACTACCGCTACCACCACTACTTCCGCCACTGATTCCACCACCACTATAACCGCTATTAGGCCGAGCAATATATCGTTCTATAGCCCTTTTAAAGGGCTTTCTAGCAGTCAGCACGCCACTACCGCTAACGCCGCTACCGCCCCCCTAAAAAAGGGGAAAGAAAAGGAGAAAGCTTTACCGCTATCGACTCTTGCCCTTACCTTCTCTAGCCTTATAGACTCAATAGTCAGCCTCTTAATCAATAACCCGGCTTTTAAGGAAATCGTCGAATATACAGGGCTAGCTAGAAAGCTAGCTCTAACGCAAATACTAAAGGAGGAGGAGAAGAAGGCAGTAATTCCGATCTTTCCTTTTTTTACTAGCTAGGCCCAAAAGCAGAAGAAACAGCAGTACTAACAACAACAATAACAACAATAATAACAACAACAACAATAGCAGCAACTAGCCCCTTAGCCCGAGACCCGCCGTACCTGGGCTACTATAGCAGCAGCTAGGATAAAGCTGACTAAACTAGGCCTAGAAAAACAAGTCCTTATACGCCTAGGATCAGCCTCCTCCCCCCTTAGTTAGAAATCAGCGCCAGAGATCGTACAGGCAGTTCAGAAGGCAATAGGGCATACTATTAAGGGGGTAAGGACCCTACTAAGCGGTAACCTTATACTAGTTACAGAGGAAGAGAAGGTAAAGAAGGCCTTAGAGGAAAATACAGCCTGGCTAGCCTCTTTATCACTAGAGGCCTCCCTCTATACTACTACCTAGGCAGTAGCTATTAAGGGGCTTATAACAGCTGATTAGATAATAGAAGCTAGCCTCTTAGCAGCTACAAAAGAGGTATATCCCTTAGCCCTCTAAGCTAAAGTCTAGCACCCACTCTAAATCAAAAGAACAAGAGTTTTAGCACTTATAGCCTTTTCTAGCCAACAAGAGGCTTATAAGGCCTGTTAAGACGGCATCTTCTAGGCTTATAGGGCCCTAAAAGCGGAGCCTTATATCGATAAGGCTAGGGCCCTTTAGTGCTTTAACTGCTAGCATTAGAGGTATAAGGCTAAATACTGCCACTCCCCTGCCCTTTGCTATAACTATGGCCAAGAAAAGAAGAAGCATACCAACAAAGCAGCCTATACTAGGGCCTAGAACTGCCGGAACTGCCAAGGAGACCACCATACTAGGGCAGAGGAATGCCCTAAAAGAAAGAAATATAGGGCATAAGCAAAGGCCTACCTTCAAAATAGGCCTATTAACTTCGACCTTCCAGGCCCTCTTAAGCTAGCAATATCGACAGAAGACCGGCTAGAAGGAGAAGAGGGCTATACAGTAGTAGCTGGAAAACGCCGCCATAGACGCCCTTCTATAATACCCGCTACTACCGCTACTACAGCCCCCCTTTCCCAAAGGACAATAAGAGAGGCTTTTAGCAAAACCCCTACCGCTACCTTCACTGCTACTACCAACCCTACAGCTATAGCTACAGCTATAACTATACCCTCCTCCCTAGAGCCGGCAAGGGGCTCTATAGAGGAGGAGGATATAGATATGCTCTAAGTCTTTTCTTTCCTTTTATTTCTACTCCTTTTGTTTAAGACGGCCTCCCTCCTTTCCTTTAGACTGCTTTCCTTTTACCCTTCCCTATAGCTGGTATCTTACTACTATACCTAAGGTAAGAGGGAAGGCTATAAGGCTAAGCTTATAAGCTTTTAAGCTTTAAGCTTAGACCTACCTTTACCTCTTTCGCTGATAAGACCCCTTTCTTATTCCCCTACCCTAAGCCCTATATTAATTGAGATATACGGCGTTCTTACGGGAGACAGGTAGGGGAATAGGCGCAATTTCCCTTAGTAGCCTTCTAGACGGCCTCCCCTTAAGTTGTTTTTCTTTTAGTACTGCTCTTTTCCTCTTGCTAGGTTGCCCGCCTTATTAAGCTCGTTAGAGGTTTTTCATCCGTTTTCCGGTTTTCCTCTAGCATAAGTGTAAGCTAGCAGCCCCTTATAGCCCCTTAGGGGACTCTATAGGAGTAATAGATATCTATCTATCTATATAATAAGGTATACTAAGATTGTACTAGGTTTATATAGGATTAAGGTTAAGGGAGCTAACTATGGCTATTAATACTCTAAGTAAGAAAAACAAGAAAAAGAAGGTACTAAACTACAAACCTACTTAACCAACCTATCTACTATTACCTAATTACAGCTGATTAGTCCGTCCTAGCCTAACCTTTATAGCCTTAGGAGCATAGTAGTAATAATTCTAGCGTAGTAACATTTATTCCTATATAAAGCTCTCTATTAGCCTTATCTGTCTTATCGTTCTCCCTATGCTATGAAGTAGGTATATTGTCTAGCTTAAGATCCCTTATAAGCGTTAATTAAGTAACCCTCCTAGTAAGCGAAAGTACAGCAGGCTAAGGAGTAATATTCCGCCTAGTACGCTGTAATTGCAGTATAGCAACGCTCTTCTTAGTTAACTTAGGCTACTTAGGCGTAGCAGGCTATACAGCAGCCTTCTTAACAGACTTCGGCTTCTCTAGTGTAATAGGGTAGAGAAGATCCTTTTTAATAGACCTTTACTTACTAGGAGCAGAAAGACGTAGAATAGTCTTCTTAATAGATACTATCTGCTTAGGGATAGCTTAGCGTATAGGTATCTACTACTATAGTACAGGAGTAGTTTGCCATAGTACTAGTGCCTTTAGCAAAGAAGGGCTTTAACAAGATTGTTAGACAGACAGTTTAGCTATCTATACTACTATATTTCTAGGAATTAACTTAAGTAAACCTAAGGAAGTACTCCTTATTCCCTAAATATATATAGGGGTATTGTTATTTATCATTATATCTGCTAGAGCTAGGGTACTAAATACTAAGGTGGCGAAACTCTAAGTCCGGACAATCTATAATATACTTATAGGTAAAAGCTTGTTAATAAAGACCTAACTGCCGATAGGGCGTGGATTTAGCGCCCTGGATCTTAGCCTTACTCTGAATACTTTAGCGATCTCTAATATCTAAGTATGCTATAAGTGAGCTAAAATCGATCCCTACTTCTGTATTATATCTTAGCCGAACTAGGGCTCTATCTTCTACTATAGAACAGGCGTCAAATCGTTCTTATCTTTGATAACCTGGTTATAGAAGAAGGATTAAGCTGCCTTAGTAACGATATACCTATAGGAAAAGTCGTCCTTAATGTTAAAGCAGAATTTCGACTAACAAATATATATCAGGTTAAAGATACTAGCTCTAGACATAAGTAGGTAAGGGATGATTATATCTACCTATATTATTATTATTTCGTTATCTATATCGTGAGCTTTATTAGGAAGGCCTGAATCCTAAACCTTATAGATCTGCTTAAGCTGATTATAGATAGCAAGAACCTAATAGTTCCTACAGATATATATAATTATAAGCTAAAAGCGCTTCCTAAGGGCCTTACAGCGGACGTTCCCCTTAGTAAGGTAGAGGACTAGGCTTATTAGGTAGTTGCCCTTGTTATCAAGAGTTAGAGCTGTTAAGTATAGCGTAATAAAAACGTATCTCTTAAACGTATATAGGGTCTATCTAAGCATACTGTTAATATAGTTATCGGTTATCTAGGCTTATTCTAGCTATATTCTATATATATTATACAGGATAGCTAAAACTGATCGGAGATCTTGACCTAGGACCTTCTCTCTAGTAATTATAGCAACTTAACTAGCCATCCTAGGGAAGTAATAGTCAAAATCCTCCTTATTAACAGTTATTTTATTAAAGAAATCCGGCCGGCTATCCCTTATAATATACTCCTCTAGGTAAAAAGTAATCTTACCTACTAGCCTAAAATAGTTACTACTAAGTAGAGTACAGCAGTTAGTAACATTATCGATATCTTTAGTAGCGCTATACTTGTCAGTCTTCTTTCTAAGTACTTTGAAATCTTTAAAAGTCAAATAGAAGTATATATAGCCAGGCCTGTTAAAGCGCTTTATTAAGGACTTAACCAGATCAGACATAGGCAGCTTAGTTTAAGAGATATTACCTAAGGAAATTGAAATTACGTTATCCTTACCTTTTATAAACAAGTACTTAAATTTGCTTAGAGTACCCTATAACTTTTATAGGGAAGACTAGGGTTTGCATAGTATCGATTATAGCTTATATAGAGAGAACTTTACCTTATATAGCAAAGAGCAAAGCTTATAAGGCAATAACTATAGTCTTTATAGCATTAATAGGGGAATTATTAGGGCACTTGCTAGTATAAGCTTGTCCTTATCCTTACTATATACTGGCCTACTAACTATATAGCAATGCTGCTCCTTTTAAAGAACCTCTTTTAAATCTAAGTTTATCTAGGGTAGAGCCTACTTACCAGATCCCTTCTTTAGAGGCATTTTGATCTTATATAATCATAGAGAGAAGGTAAAAGCAATAAGTAAGATTGTTTAAAGGAAGTCGGGGTTAGGGCTAGAATTTTTCTACTAAGAGTACTAAGAAAAAGATCTTAAAAGAGGTAAAGGTTTAAGAAGGTTATATTAGAGAAGTTAGAGAGAGAAAAATCTAAAGGGTAGGAGGGGGTAGGTCCTAATATAGAGCAAGTCCTTTTAGAGGAGGAAGGCACGTGAAAATTCTTTCCTGCTATTAAGCAAGCTATTTGCTCCTTTATCGGCGCTTAGGGCTTCTATCTAATTCTTTTTATTAGTAAATAGCCCCTAAAAGTCGGTATAGTATAATTAGGTTTGCTTAGTTTTTATTAACCTCTTCTAATCAGAATCGGGACTAGCATAGGTAGCTTCCTTAGGTATAAAGACCTGCCTTTCTTCCTCTCTTTCTCCTATAAAAACTTTTCTAACCTTAATAAACCGACTTTATTCTCTTTTAGGACTTGCCTTTCCTACTTAATCTCTTGTTATCTATATAGGGATATTGTCTAACGCTCTTATTAAGAAAGCTCCTATAAGCTAGGTAGCGTATCCGATTCGTCTTAAGGCATTCTAGGTACCTAAAACTTAGGTAACTACTTTCCCTACTAATCCTAGAAGATTCTATATCTTCCTAAAGTAGGTAATCTAGAAGGCAGTTGATAATGCAAAGTTCTATAACTTTGTCAATCGTATATAGCACCTGCTGCTAAACCTAGCTATAATCGGACATAGTATATTTTAGATCTGGGGTTTTAAAGAGGAACTAGCTAATATATATCAACAGTATATATCTCTAGGTCTAGAACCTAGTCTACTTAACTATCTATCTCTGACTTAGCTAGTAGAAAGCAGTTAGGATCCTACTATTATCCGCTTTAACTACTCTTTCTCTATAGTTAGACGTCGATCCCCTATTACTATCAAGTATTTTAGGTTAGACTTCCTAGGTAAGTATATCTAAGAAATTTACAGTAACCGACTATACTAGGTCTAAGGTCTTTTTGTCTAAGAGTTCGGATATTAGTATATTTAAGCTTATATCTAGATGTCTAATCAGAGCTAATATAGTAGGTAGTAATATGGTAAACTATAAGGAATATAACGAAACCTAATTTCAGTCAAGTTCCTCTAACCAGCGTAATACTAGTAGTCCTTGTCTGAATATAGCTTAGCTATTTATCTACTATATCTCGGTTCTAAAAGTCGACTATAGTACTTGTAGGAACTATGTTTTTTAGGATAAGAAGTGCTTATAGGTATATATCGACTCTTCCTATAATAAATGGCCGCTTTAGGCGTCTAAATAGGCCGAAAAGGCAATAGCTCTACACTGGTTCAATCTAAGCAACTTTCGCGCTAAGGACATAATTGTCAACTAATAGGATAAGGAAACCGTTTATAAGGCATAGCAATTACAGGTTAAGCAGAAGTTAGTCAATCTAGTAGTTAATATATACTATACTAAGTAATTAGAAGGATAAGCTAGGTAGTAATCTAGAAAATAGGTTAGGGTAGATATCGAGGGTTATTAGGGTAGTCGATTAGCTAAGTAATAAGATCCGTCGACACTAAACATGCTCCTCCCCTTAACCAGATATATAAGCTATAAATAGAGCTTCTACTTCCTTAAAAGAAAAGAGCCGAAATAAAACGAAACGAAATAGCATAAAACAAAATCTTAGACTTATAACCAGGCAAAGCAGATAATATAAATACTTAAATCGAGGGAGCACTATATAGTATAGTATATACCCCCCCCCTTGCTAGTACATATATACTTATATAGTAAAGAGCTAGGGAAAAAGAAAAGAACAAACTACTCCTATAAACAGGGGAAAAGGCGTAAGAAAAAGGTAAGTATATAAAAGAACTTATACTACCTCCCCTTTAACGAAAACCTAGTCTAAGTTAAACAGGCCGAAAACTTAGTGTAAATTAAGCTGCCTAGGAAGCACCTTTAAGAGCTGCTTTTCCTCCCTATATTAACGGTCCTCCTCTTCTAACTAGATTACCAAGCCTATTAGGATCCTTAATACCTAGCCTAATAATATTATCCTTACTAAACCGTTTTAGCTAGGAATTGTTCCCTAGTTACAATCTATTTAGATTACAAATAAATACACTATCTAATTAGAAGAACTTCTTTACTATAGTTAGTAGGAAAGTCCGCTTAAGCTCGATCCTATCTAAGGTCTTTAGCTAGTAAGCCTTCTTAGAACTCTTCTATAAGACTTAAAAAGGGCCTTTCTACTAGAAGGATAGCTTATACTAGCAACTTATATTAATCTGCCTAACCTTGTTATAAATAAGGACTAAATTACCAAGGTAGATTTCTAACTAATCTAGGCGTAACTTCCTAGACAACGCGTGATTTCTCGCTTTAGTAGCGCTTTTACAGGCCTTAGATACCTTATCTTACAGCTCTATCTAGGTAAGCTCTATATCTATAATAGATTTAACTTACTTTATAAATAGATCTAAAGTAGCCTTTATATTAGCTAGCTTTCTAGGTTGATAAACCCTAGCCTAGACTTACTCCTATCTGATCAGACGCTAGGAAGGGATATTAAGCTTAATCTCGGTAACTAGGTCTTAACTAAAAAGTATAAAGTAAGGCAAGATACTAAGAGAGGAATAAATTAAGGTACGGTTAACCTAGAGAACAAAGTATAGGGACTTCTTCTAATCTATCCTTATTATCTTTATAATTATAGTAAGTATAGTTACAATTAGTAGGTAACCTATCTTGTTAATACCGTTGGCTCTTAAGTTGTAGGACAAGCTGGTAATTCGCTTAACTCTAATAGCTTTTAGAGATGCTTTAACTATACCCTTAAACTTAGAACCGCCGTTAATAACTGTAATTAGGGGAAAACTATATCTTAAAAATATATACTAAAGCATAAAAGTCCAAACTAAAGCCGAATTAACTTTGCTAAGGATAGCAGCCTTTATATAGCCAGTAAGGTTGTCTCTTGCCTCGATTATATCATTACGCTTGCCCTTGAAAAACTAGACGTCGAAGTGGACCTTAAGAAATAGGGTTAAAGAAGGTATAGTAAACTAGGCTTCTTCTTTATACTAGGACGGACAAATCTTCTAACAAACCTTATAATAATAGTACTAGTTAATAAGATCTAAGTAGATTATTAGCCACTAGTATAGTCGGGCGACCTAGTAGTAAGAAGTATCCCTTCTATAGTGTCCCATTTTGTCGTAGCAAGTTGACCAGATGCGCTATTGCTTTTCACTATCTATAATTATAAGGTAGGGGTAATTGCCCTTATAAGTAGGACGTAGAAACAGCATCCTATTATAGACTAAAAACTTAAGGGCTTGACGCTGAAAGTTAACCTGATTGCTATAGTAAACTAGATAATCTGGTATTTAAAGTATAATTAGATAGATAGTATACTCCTAGTACTCTTTAGGCTAATCGCCCTTAAGCGCATCCTTCTTAAGAGTTAAGGTAAAAATCCAAGTGTTAATAAAGTTATCTATATCTTCCTTATAGGTCTTCTCTTTAATATCGGCTTAAGTTAAGGGTTACCTACTTAGAGCGTCTGCTATAGCGTTTTTCGATCTTGGAATATGCTAAATCTTAAAATTGAAAAGTTAAATCCAGGCTATCCAGCGTATTATAAGGGCGCCAGGCATATTACTGGCCGAGCTGTTCATCTAGTAGACCAAGACCTAAGCGTCTATCTCGATTATAAACCTTATACTATAGAAGTACCGTCGAAACTGCTTTAAACTATAAAAAAGACCCTAAAGCTCGTACTTAGTTATATTATAGTACTACTTAGCTAGAGACCAGATACTAGACTTAAATCGATAAGGGTACCGTTTACTGTCTAGGCCCTTTTATTCTAGGACTACTCTCTATCCGTCTAAAGAGGCATTGACTATAAGGTAGATTTTGCTATAGCAGTTATCTCTATAGGTAAGTAGTACAAGACAGAGCGTAAAGGCAATAAGGAAACTAAGATAAGTAAAGGTATACTAGTGATTTAGCGTCTATACCTATATTATATTCTTCTTTGCCAGATTAAAGAGCAGGCGGGTAATATAGCCGAAATAGGGGACCTAAATATAGTAGAAACCAGTAATACTAAGAAAAGAGCGGACTTTAGAAAGAGACTTTAGGGTTAACTATTTACAAATCTTCCAGATCTTAGCATTATTAGGCAACTAGCTATCTAGCGTATACTTATAGCTAATAACGACAGCCTTTAAGACTAGGAACTGGGACTTAACCGTAGTAATACAGGCTCCTGCTAGCTCAGCGTTAAGCAAGACTTAGTCATAGTTCTAGACCTATTCTGCCATAAATTGTCGAATTCTAGGTATAATTAGGGCATTATTGTGTTATATCTTTAGTCCTTTTATACTAATATTATCTAGGAAAGCTTAGCAAATCTAGGGCATTAAGTTATAGAAGATCCTATATATTATACGTATAAACTGGGCAACTGAATTTGTACTACCTTATAGAAGTATAGTTAGGTATAGTAGACCGATTAGACTAGCAAACGTTATAAGATCCCGACTCTTCTCGTCCAGTAAAATATTATTATAACTAGAGAACAGATTAAGTATAGATATAATTATATAGCCAGAAAAGTCCTCCGAGAATTCCTCTATATTCAGTAGGATAAAGGCGTCCTAAATAGTAATAGTATTATATCGCTAAGCATTGTTAATCAGGCGGTACTTACTATTCTTTTTCTAAATAAGGAACTAGTTGTTTTAGTAGGCTTTATAGGCATCTTCTAGGATCCTTTTAGCCTTCTGCTTCTTTAGAATGTCTATATACGCCGGAATTATCGCCTTCCCTATAGGCATATGTTTAGCTTATTAGACAGAGTAAGGGATAGTCTTAATATACTAAAGCGGAATAATTAACAGATCGATACAGCTAAGGTCCTTAAATTCCTATATAAGGGCTTATTCCCTATTAAAGAGTATATAGGCGAATAAGTCGAATTCGTCCTTAGAGAGCTAGAGAGCTAGATCTATATTGTCCTTTAATCCCTTTAATCAATTAGGCGTAAGTTAAAAACCGCAAGGTAAATCCGAAAATCGTAGAAAAACCTATCAATCGTACTTATACCTAGAAGTTGCTTTTTCTTTAGCTAGCAACAACTTAGCAGGCTTCTAGTCGACGATTCCTTCTAGTACTGACCTATTAGATAGGATATTATCGATAGGGTAAACCTTCTTTCTAGCAGGCTTATATATAGTGAAAGATTAAAGGATAGAGGGTTTTTCGGACCAAATAGAGGAAGGAAATAGACTAGAAGCTGTTCCTAAAGGAAAGAAAGAATTAGAAGAAACTATTCTTATATAAGGAAAACTCTAAATACTAATAACCCGCTCTAAACCCCTTCTACCTAAACGCCAAACGCTAGACTCCTGCTTAAAGAAAGTATATAAAATATTACTAATAGTTTCATCGTTAAGCCGATCTTCTAGGACCTTATTATTGTCTTCTAAAGTAAGTGCCTAGTTAGGGACTTTATCAGCCTTATTTACCTATCCCTATAAAGTAAACAGGCTATCCTAGCAGCTAGTAGATAGGGATTCAACAGCGTCCCCCCCCTATATAGAGGAATCCTGTTCAACAGTATAAAGGGCTCTGGCGATATCCAAAGGGGCAAGGCGAGTAATAAATTCCCAGTCTTAGAAAGTCATCTATACTATATTAGGACTGCTAAGACTATAAATCACCTTATAGTCCTTCTAGAAAGGTATCCCTAATAGGATATTATAAGCCTTATTAGACCTATTATTAGAAGAGATATAGCAGTAGACTAGGGTCCTATAACCTTAAATATAGAGAGGTACTAGAACCTCCTCTTAGAGAGATTGCAAATCGCCCTATAAACTATAGGACTATATCTTAGTTTTTATAATTATAAGGTTAAGGTAGTTTATAACCTTAAGAGAGATAAGGCTATACTCCGATCTACTATCTAGAAGTATATACAGCTATAGGCTACCGTTGTAAAGGGCTGTTAGGAAAATCTAGGGTAAAGAATAGAACTTGGTTACTCCCTAAATAAGGGAAGCTCCGTTAGTCCGCGTTATTAGATTGCTATTAACAATACTGCTAGAAACTGCATTTTTCACTATAATAACAGAGTCGATACTTAGGGTACTGAAGTTTTATAGCAACCTAATTGTACGATAGCTGTCCCTTATGTCTAGGAACCAGGCTATTTAAGACTCCCCTATAGGCTTAATAAGAGAAACGACATTTATCTTTACTATCTTCTATTACTTAGATAGGCAACCTTATAGATATCTAAATAGAGCTCGGCTAGCCTGACCTAATACTAGAGCTAAAGTAGAAGCAGAGAGAGTATTATCTAAGCTAGAGCTATCTAGTATAGCTGTTTTTTTAACAATTCTAACACCTTTAGAGACCTACTTATATATAATCTTAGAAAGTAGGCTCTAGCCTCCTATTAGGTTAAGGGCCTCCTTGTTCAAATAACTATATTTTCCGTTAAGTATTTTCTAGAGTATTCTTCAGCGAATATCAGTAGCTTTAATTTCATAAGAAGGTTCTTCTCTTGCCTATATAGATAGGCTGCTAGTAGTAGGGGTTTCTGCCTAATTAGACGGAGGAGCATAGAAGGGACCTGCCCTTAGCGGCTTATTATTGTCGCTTTCTAGTTATAGCCGCTTCTGACTTTAAAAAGCTATACTTAAAGCTTTAGCTATAGCTAGCTATATTGCCTTATTACCAAACACGTCGTTCGCTTTTACAATTGTATTCTATAGTATAAGCAAAATATCGATAGTACTATTACTATAAAGACTGCTGTAAAGCTTAGAGCCTGTCCGAGCAGAGAGCAAATCCTATAAGAAGTAAGCTACATCCTCTAGGGACTTCGAAAAGAAAACGTCCGGCTTTTAGTGCTAAACTGTATTAAGAAAATCCGAAACATACTAGGGACCTCTATCATACAAGCTATAGAGTCAGCTTTTTTGTCTTTAACCTCCCTTCTAAATAGACCTTAGAGATTTAGATCTAGATTAGAGACCTTTATAGGGTCAACTACCTATAATAGGAAAGATATAATACTAGGTGCTAGAGGTAGTAAGTAATGGACTCTGGTTTGTATTATTAGGGTTATAAATATGTTCTTACCTTATATAAAAGAGCTATAAGTAGGAGAGGATAAAGAAGACGTAATAGGCCTAATACTATAAGAAGTAACATTGAGAAGCCGGCTTTTCCTTCCTTCTTCTATTAGAAGAAAACGCATCTCGACTTGCTCTTCCTCTTGCTAGGCATAGGTATAGCTCGGCATAGAGAGAGAGTTGAAAAAGGGTTTAAAAGCCTTATTATACTTAGTCTTGTAGTTACGCTTCTATTAGAGATAAGTAGGGCAGAACTTAGTATTATAAACCTTATAAAACGCTTCAATAAGGTAGAAAAGGGCGTCTTCCTTATAGGCTTTTATTACTAGGACTTGGTTGATTTGGTATAGGTTATAAGGTAGGTCTTCTCTATGGATTTTCTGACTAAGGTAAGTGTTTACCCTAAATATATACCTAAGCCTAAGTTCGTTATTAGCCTCTATTAGATTTTACAAGCCAATATAGTACTATTGACCATACTAGTAGCAATAGATCCCTTTAAGAGCCTTATACCTTCGATCGGTATTAGAGTGAAAAGGCCTACTAGTATAACTATTGACTTTACCCGGCTCTATATTCTAAAGCGAAGTATATACTATAAGTAGAGGAAGATCGACTTGTTTATCTAGATAGGGGTAGTAGTATTAGGGTTTATAATACCCTTTCTGTTTAGCTATATCTTATTCCTCTTTTAGGTATATTACCTGATTAACGTTAGTCGCGAAGCTTAGTAAGTCGTTTAGCTTATCTCTTAGGCATATAACCGACTTTACTATAAGGTCTATCTTGTTTAGCGAGATTCTAAGCAAGGCTATCTAATTATATAGGTCTTAAACAGCTCTTTTAGTCACTTTATCGCCTTACTTCTATAAAAGGTTAGTAGTATAAAGCTTTGTTACTATCTTCTAGGTATTAGTAAGTTGATCAAACTATATTTCCTTAACTATTAGTAGCTTTAGGATAATCTTAACTAGTTCCTAGCTAGTACTCCTTTAATTAGAGAATAAGACCTGGTTCTTACTTGCTTAAGCAGACTTAGTTGACTTAGGTAAAAGGTTTTAAGAAGAGATAGAAGAAGGCTTTTCGACTTTAGCTAAAAGGAGATTAGTCTTCCTACTATTATTATTACTCTTGTCTAAATAGACGTCTTAGCTTAGTAGTTTGATCTAAGTTAGCACTCTCTAGTAGATAAATCCTTTAAATAAAACTACTAATATTAGGGATTAGAAGTCATCCTAGGTAGCTTTATATAAGTCCTATATAGGCGTAGCGCCTCTAAGGCAATGTCCTTAAACAAGTAAGTATTAGTAATCCTTAGGCAACTTTTCCTAAAAGTATCAAGGGGCATCTTTCTAAATAGGGGCTAATTTAGCAGCTAGTATCTAGGTAATTATAGCGTCAAGTTCTTCTATAGCCTGTTTGATCTATATAGCTAAGACGTTTAAGATAGTATACTTATAAAAGCGGTTAAGCTACTTAACAGGGTCCTCTAACACCTTAGGGTTAAAGGCCTTCCAATACTTAAGCATTATCCTATAGAGTTCTTACTATATTGTTACTCTTTTATTCTTAATTATAAAGGCAACCTTATAACGTCGGTTAGAATTGTACTACCTCTTCTACTAGGTAAACATCTTAATATTAGTTGCTATACTATAATCCTTATAAGTATCGTTGAAAGCTTGTAAGTAATCTATAATATTAGTGCTATAGAATTGTCTACTAAGCCCTTTAGACTAAATAGATAGAAAGCTAATACTCTATATAGGATTTAACTAATAAAGAGCGTTGGTTAATATTCTAACTATAGTACCTAACTAGTCCTAGTTACTAGCGTCTATTTCTAATATACTACTAGAGAGTGGCGATAGGGAAGATTCTGCTTAAGGAGGAACTAGGGGAGAGAGGTTATAAAAAGAAAAAGGGGGTCTAGCTTCTTAAAGCTAGTTTCTAGTAGAGCCTATCGTCTAATTAGACAAGTCTTATAATCCTGCTACTAAAGGAGTAGAGTTGCCCATAAGTCTGTAAAGTCGATGGATTTCTCTCCTTAAAAGGATATACTCTAGGAAATCCTATTAGATAAGGCTTTTACTAATAAATAACTAAGTGGAAGGTTAACGTATAATTATACTAAATAGTAAAATGTCAATACTTAGTCTAGCTAAATATACTATAGACTTAAAGTCTCTAGAAGAAGTCGGGAAAGTACTAAGAAGTATATTAATAGGTAATAGATATAAAGTATAGTTGTCGTTCTTCTAATTAGATAAGCCTTAGTTTTGTTAATATAAGGAGCTACCTATAGCTTCTATTGATTTGTCGATAGACTTTATCTAGGGGGGAATTGAAAAGGGATTGAATTATAGGATAGAGAAGAGATATAAGGTAAAAGAGGAAGGATATAGTCCGCTATTCTAGTATAATTACAGCAATATTATACCTACCCTGCCTTTATAAAACACCGCTTATACCTAGTTCCTACTTGGTATAAACTCCTTCTCTCTCTATTGTAAAATCAAACGTATCTAACTCTTTAAAAAGCTTATATTAAACAGATCTATAGCTTAGTCTATCTCCTTACTATAGACTTAATCAGTTAAGCCCTATACTATATACTCCTACTATATAGGAAGTAAGGGATATTTATTTTGCTAGTTTAAACATATACTACTAAGATACCTTAGATATACTTAGTTATGTTCCTCCCCTATCTAAAGGACGAAGAAGGTAGTCCTAAAAACATAACTAAAGGCCTAGTACTAGAGCTATCCTAACTTAACTTTCCTATTGCCCCTGCCCCTTGTTATATACCCTGGGTATAGTAATCTTGCGAATCGTTATTGCTATATAGAGGTGCTACTTCTAGGTAGGTACTAAGACAACGCCTTTATCTAGATTAAGACTAACCAGCTAATACCGGCTAGTCGACCTAAGAAGCTAGAACGAAAAGGACTCTGTAATATCTATAACCCTTGTATATATAGAGGTAGCGAAGCAATACTAGATAGTAAGCTAAGCCTAATTGTTCGTTAACATAGCCTAACCTAAGATAACTCCTCTTGTTTCAACTAAGGGTTTGCAATGCTAAAACAAGTTAGAATAGCTAGCTACTTATCTGGATAGAGGAGGAAATCAAGGATAAGGCTATGTTCCTAAGTTATAAGTAAGGTCTATATATCTAGCCCTAGTATCGAAATCTTTTTTAGACGTAGGAAATCTTTTTACTAAGCTCTGATCCTTATATAGTTACTAATGCCAGAAATGTTAAATAAAGGAAAGGAACCAAAGATAAGAGTTATATAAGTTGTATCTAAAGGAGACTCTTATAGCTGATATACCTAATAGAATAAGAGAAGGGGGGTTTAAGTACTTCCCTACCCCCTTTTATTTAATATAAGGTATATCTACTAGAATACTTAGATAACTAAGTTTCTAGAACAGCTAAGATTATACTTATCTTAAGCTTAACCGATATATTAGGTCTTAAATTATTATATAACCTATACCTGATATAACTATTATGCTAAGTAAGATTGTCGTTGCCTAATTAGAGGTTAAAGGCCTAGAAATACTAGTCTAAGTTGTTAGAGCAGAAAAGTCGAAATAGTTGTCCTATTCATACTATACTGCAGAGTTGTCTAGCCGATAGTCTATAGGTTGTCCTTGTTAATAGCAAGACAACCCTAATATAAGTAAGGCCTACTTATAAGTGTTAGAGCCCTTACTTAGTTTATTCCTAGCTAAGCCCCTATATAAAATAGAGCAGCAGACCTATAAGAAAGTAGAAGCAGCTGTCTAAAGGTAGTAGGTAGCTATATATCAAATAGCTATCTAGATATGAGGATAAGAGGTATATGTATAACAAGGCTATAGTCTCTCTAATTAGGGGAGACTAAGGTAGATAGGTATAATAGAACTAAGTAATTAGGCCAAAGTAGCCTAGAGGCAAAAAGTAGATGGAATATCTATATGGGTAAAATGTAACTATATAACTATAATAATTGGGATTATGTTTTTTTTTCTCCCTAAGCATAGGAAGGAAAGCCAGCTTCTTATACTATTATCCTCCTTATACTGCTAATTCGCAATCTTGTTATTAGCCTGGAATAAGATAAGGGGCGGAAAAGAAAGACCAGCCTTGTCCACCTACTCTACTGTATAACAGAAGAGAAAGTGGACATGGGTCTCCTCTAAACAGAGGGAGAAGAAGAAGAGAAACAAGCGGCGGCTAGTCGTGCACTAGCTACGCCGATCCAATAGCCTATAACTATACCGTTATATAAGGACTTTTATAGAGGGAATACAGTAAAGGGCCCTACTTTACTATATTAGCACATACCTAGGAAGTGCTATTTAGGCCATATCAACGCTGTTGCTGCCCCTACGTACCCTATACGACTACTACTAGTAGGCTATAGTGGTTATAGATCCTTATATAGGATTACCCATTCTAAGATTATTAGATTGCTATTAACAATACTACTAGAAACCGCATTTTTCGCTATAACGATAGAGTTGATACTTAGGGTGCTAAAGTCTTATAGCAACCTGATTGTATAATAGCCGTCCCCTATATCTAGGAACTAGGCTATCTAAGATTCCCTAGTAGGCTTAACCAGAAAAATGACATTCGTCTTTACTATCTCTTATTGTTTAGATAGGTAACCTTATAGACATCTAAACAAGGCTAGACTAGCCTAACCTAATATTAGAGCTAAAGTAGAAGCAGAGAGAGTATTATCTAAGCTAGAGCTATCTAGTATAGCTATTTCCTTAATAATCCTAATATCTTTAGAGACCTACTTATATATAATCTTAGAAAGTAGACTCTAGCCTCCTGTTAGGTTAAGGGCCTTCTTATTCGAAAGACTATATTTTCTATTAAGCATTTTCTAGAGCATTCCTCGGCGAATATCAGTAGCTTTAATCTTATAAGAAGGATCTTCTCTTACCTTTATAGATAGGCCGCTAGCGTTAGGGGTCTTTACCTAATTAGACGGAGGAGTATAGGAGGGACCTGCCCTTAGTAGCTTATTGTCGTTGCTTTCTAGTCGCGGCTACTTCCAACTTTAAAAAGCCGTACTTAAAGCTTTAGCTACAGCTAGCTATATCGCCTTGTTACCAAACATATTATTTACTTTCGCAATTGTATTCTATAGTATAAGTAAAATATTAATAGTTGTTAGTAGGTTTCCGGAGATCGTAGTGACCTAAAACGATAAGAGCAAAGCGAGCAGCAAGGAAATACTGGTTTAAGTTCTGGTTCTGGATTGTTATATGTCTCCCTCTATCTAGGGGGTAGTTGCGTACCCCTTAAATACCTATATTAGAGCGGAGCGCTCATTAGTAACTATTATATAGTATATAGGTGCGCTACTCGTAGCTGTCGCATAAGTAGCGTAATGTATGTCCTATTCCCTAGAGCAAGAGGCTTATATGCTATACGGTTATAGGGATTAGTACCTAACCCCCCTTACTACAATTAACACCGGTAACTCTTCTTTTTATAACTGCGCTAGCGCTTTTTCAACCGAAATAGGAAATCCCAGATCATTTCGCTCCCCTCATTACCGGAATAGGAAATGCTAATTACTTAACTTCTTATTTGCTAATCAGAATGTTAAATTCTAGTCGCTGATCCCTGGCGTAGAAGGCGCGACTTTAGCGCCTTCTAGATATGCCCCTAAACGGCGTAATAGTAAGCGCGTTATACCAGCAACCATTATTATAAAAGCTTGTAGTCCTAAATAGGAATTATAATAGGAAAAATCAGAGCTCTAGGCTGGCTAATTGCAAACTCCAAACGCTCTTGCCTTAGACCTATAAATAGGTAGGTTCTCCCACTGTATACTACCTGTTCTTTTTCTCCCTACGATCCGTACTAGCAGTAGTAGCAGCAATAACAATAGCAGCAGCAGTAGCAACAACAATAGTAGTAGCAGTAGCAATAACAATAGCAGTAGTATTAGCAGTACTAGCAGCAACAAGTAAGTTACTTACTATTATACACTAATAATTAAGCATACTGATCTTATTGTTTATAGTATCGGATTTTGATAATAAGTAGAGTAGGTGCTCCTATAGGAGCACGGGCAGCAACGCCTATATATATACTAAGGACGAGGGTAGCAACGCCCTTAATACGCTTATAATTAATGCTTCTAACAAGCATCTTGCCTAGAAGGGCAATAATAACACGTTCCTAGATACATTCAAGTACGCTATTGCCGATAACAGCGACTAGGAGAGCATAGTAGGTAGCAACGACGGTAATAATAACAACGACGGCGATAATCCCGACACTGCAGACGCAGCTACGCTTATTATATAGCCCGAGTCTGCGGATAGCCATACTAACGCCGACTCTACACCCCTTGATTCTAAGGGGCTAATTACACGCACGTGTGTCCTACTTGTACAGGCTACTACGCGCTAGCGTAAGGAGGAGGCGGAGGAGGTAGCGGCGTATAGGGTAGAGATCGCTACGTATAAGGCACATATCTCTATACCTGCCAAGCACTCTCTACCTATATTGCCAGCTATAAGGAAGGCGGCGGTAGTAGCTACGCGCACGTAGCATATAGCGCTTCGCGCTACTACGTATATGTCTATACCGCCGGTAGCGATACTAGCAGTAGTAACGGCAAGTTCGTCGTCCGGCAAAAGCTTAGACAACTCTATCGTCCGTTCTAGCTGCTATATATACTATACGTCAGACTATATAAAGCCTTATAAAAGGTTATTATACGCTTATATATATAAACCGGAGAGTAAGTATCTTACTCTTATTATCCTTGTTGTTAATATTACTAATATATATAAAGTTCGTAGCCTATATAGTGCTATATACGCTGTTATTTGCCTTAGCTGCCTACACTTGCTTTTAGCAGGTATTAAGGACTTGTTTAACAAGTCTGGTAATTTCGCGCTATATATAGCGTACTATCACCGTATATTAGGCCGTGGCCTTTAGTACTAGCAGTGCTTGTCCAGGCACTTATATATACTAATATAAGTTCTATTTACGTATTATTTCCATTATTTCATTATTCTTAACGTCTATTATAGCCCTAAGTCGGTCTGTCCGTTCTTAGACCGCTTTTTGGAGCTCTGCTCTAACCTAGCTATAAAGGCTAAAGTAAGTTATAATCTTTAATATTATCTATTGTTTAATCGGAATACTTATTAGTTATAGGATTGGAAAACGTGGCGTAACAGCGCTAAGTATGCCTTGGTCCTAGTAGACAAGACGCACGCTCTTATCGAGCATAGGGCGCCTATAGCAGGTATAATACCTATATAAAAAAAGCTTATAGCGATAGCTGCTATAAGCAAGGCTATCGATATTTTGTTATTATAATTAGAGGGTAGGGGGCGCTAGCATGCATATTACGCTAGTTATAAAAGTATAAATTAAGATTGTTTTACACTTTGCTATGTATTCCTTATTATACTATAAATGAATAGTCCTAGTAGTCTTTGTCTTTTGCACTAGCGATCTTACCCTAAGTTATATAGGCTCTTTCTATTACTTAGCCGGGTATTAAACCTAGCCTTCTACTCTAATCTTAGCTATATTCGTAGTAACAAGCCTTTTAAGCATCTTATTCAGCGTACACTTGGTTATAGCGTTAGCTAGGTTGTTGTTGCTACTAATCGATCTAATTTCTACGATTTTACGGTTTTTATAGCTCTGTTATAGGGCTATTATATCGATTATAAGTCGCTTTTCTACTATTATCCTAAGCTTTACCAGGTACTTATACAAACTGAATAAGTCTATACAAACAACGATTAGTAGTAGCGATAGTAGACCTAGGCCTAAGTAGATCTTAGCAAACATCTAGTATAGTATATACCTAAGATCAAACCCGCTTACTATTCTATATATTTCGCTTACTAAAACGCTTTATATTACCTACTTATACTTAGTCAAGGACTAGTATATGATATTGCCGCGTAGGTTAAACTCGTTTATACTACTTGTCTTATTTCTAAATATTATAATGAATCCAATCTGTAATGTTATATTAGCATTATTAGCGAATGATCTATCTATAAAGACGAAGAGTTTAGCTGTCTCGAGTCTAAGTTATAGGTAGCATAGCCTGTATATGAAATTCTCGATCTGCTATTACAGTTGAGCGTTAAGCTTGGCAATCTTAGCTATATTAGGCTTAGCTGACTACGGTACTACTAACAAGTCGAAAGTCGCTTCTAGCTGGCAAATTATAGTAATATAGGCACTATATATACGTTATTCAACGTATACTTATTTCGCTTTTTCGGCGTCTAGGCTTATAAGTTTAAGTTATATAGCTTGCCCTTTTTATTATATCTCGATAGCATCTACACTCGTCTTAAGCCTATATCTATTAAAGTCTATAATTGATTTGTCTATTAAAAATACTAGTAGCTTATACTTAAAGCTAGCCCTATCTAGCTTAAGCTTCTCCTTATCTATAAAGGCTTACTTACCGATATTAAGAGTATTATTAGTTTATAGGCTAACGATTCTAAATCCACTTCCAATTCGCATCTTACCGATTATAAGGTATAGGTTAAAAGCACTTAGCTTAAGATCGAGACATTTAGTATACTAGTTTATATATATTACCTACTAGTATAGTCCGGCTTTAGCTAGTCTATATAATAGGGTTTTAACAAGTAAGACAGTATAAGGGGGATAGAGCATTTTAAGCTTCTTAGGTAATAGAAGAATTACTTTCCTTACTAGCTATAACTTAGCTTGTATATAAGCCTAGATAACGTTATACACCTACACCTTAAAACCAAAGTACGTTTGTAGCGTTAAGAGTAGTAAGAGTATAAGTCGCTATATATAGCGTTGGATTATTAGCGATTAAGTAAGTAGATACTTCTTATCCTTATTGCCGAATCCCTAAGCTATAAAGTGTAATTTCTTATATAATAAAGTAAGCTTGTCTTTTACTTTCTAGACGATCCTTGACTTAAAGATCTAATAGTCCGACATATCTACTAGCATCTAGATTACTTTAATTACCCTAGCTACTAGGAGCGAGTTTAGTTCTGTTTTATTAGATTCTTAGAATGGTATACTAGGTATAGTAATCTTTCCTTTGGCTTATAGTCTAAGTATAAGATTAGAGTCGCACTTCTCTTTTATCGAAATAAAGTTATTAGAAGGTGCTAGGTTCTTTTAGGGTTGTCTATACTAGTAGGGCTACTTAGGCTAGGGATATTAGAATAGTTCTAGCTACTTAATGCTAGTCTAATTGTCTTGTTTGTCCTATACTAGCTCCTAGTAATATGGTTTAACTACTATATTCCGAAATTCCATAGGTCTATTAACTATATCGACGATTACTGTCGTATCTATGGCCGAGATTACCTTATAAGGTCCTATCTATAAGTTGCTTTTCTAGAATATAAGTACTTCTATACCTACTTCTAGTAAGTATAGTAGTACGTCTTCTATAACTAGTCTATTATGTTATACAAGAGCGTCTTACACAGTCCTTATATCGTTTAGGATTCATAATTGTATTATAGCCTTCTGGACCGACACCTAAAAACGAAAAACGAGTTTTTGGTCAAAACTACACCAAATCGCGTGCAACCACATCCATTCGAACCGTCCGATTAAGGACACAACGCCCCCTAATTTTCACTGTAGCACTATTGGTTGCGCGATAGCCCTAAGCATACGAAAATGCAGAAAATAGCGAGCCTAGCTGCCCTCTTGTAACTGCAATTTCCTTATATATAGGCTACTAATACGGCTCTACGCCCTGGCAACCCTGCCCTACCTATAGCTAATAACAATAATAACAACCCTCTAAGCTAGCCCTTAAGTACAGACTACTAACCTCTAAGTATAGACTACCTAAACAACAATATAGAAATAAAATACTGCTAGACTACTACTATTACTGCTAAGGAGACTGCTATAGGCGCTATAACTATAGTACCTATAGTACCTAGCTCTAGCGCCCCCCCTACTATTAACACCCCTATAATTAGCGCCCCCCCTTTAACCAACGTCTTTGCCCCTTTCCTTAGAGGCCTAAATAGCAGCTAGTACGCCCTAGCCCTAACCCCTTTTAGCTAGAAAACCCCGAAAAAGCTAGGGAAAAAATCGGAGAAAAATATAGGGAAAGAAGGAAGTAATAATAGTGCTACTAAGGCCGACTATATTGCCCTAGTAACCAAGAAAACCGCCTAGGCTGCCCTTAGCCCCTCTAAGCTTGCCCTTATACTCTTTAGCCTTTTAGACTAGATAATCAGCCTAGCTAAGGATAGTACTAACTTCTATAGTATAGTAGAAGCAACTACTAAAGCCAGGTAAATTACCCTTATAGCCCTGCTCTAGGACCTGCTTAAAGAAGCCCTAGCTATAGCAGCAGCTCTAGTACCCTAAAACCGCCCTACTACCCTAACAACGCCTAAGCTACAGTACTAGTAATACCCTTAGCAGCCTAGCTACTACTAGTAACAATAGTAGTAATAACAGTAATAGCCTAGCCACTCCTAGCCTATAGCCCCTACCTAGACTAATATAGCTAGTAAACTAACAGCTAGTAAGGTAACTAGGCCTAGCCTAGAGCACTAGGTACTTATCCGACTAGGCTTAGCCTAGTAATAGGTACTCGTTAAATCTGCCCTAGAGGTAGTATAGGCTATCTAACAGACTTCTAGCCTAGTAGTTTAGAGGGTTTAAACGCTCTTTAGCAGTAACCTCCTTCTAGTTATAGAGACTATAGAGATAAAGAAGAGCCTAGAGAGTAATACTACCTGGATTACAAGGGCCTTTAGCGAGAAGGCCTCCCTATTTACAACAATCTAGGCAATAGTAGTTAAAGGCCTCACAGTTATTGGAATGGGTAATCCTATATAAGGATCTGTAACCACTATAGCCTACTAGTAGTAGTCGTATAGGGTACGTAGGGGCAGCAACAGCGTTGATATGGCCTAAATAGCACTTCCTAGGTATGTGCTAATATAGTAAAGTAGGGCCCTTTACTGTATTCCCTCTATAAAAGTCCTTATATAACGGTATAGTTATAGGCTATAGCGCTATATTATAGGGGCTTTAAGCTTATATATGACGGCTTTTAGTGGGTCTTATAGGCCTATAAGGCTTATAGTTGTAGGTAACGTAGTAACTTGATTTCTAGTCCAAGTAGGTAAGGCTTCGCAATTTCCTTCCCTACATATACCCTCCGGGACCGTTCCTGCCTTCTATACGGCAGGAGCGCCTTAGTAGGTGCATAGCCACTTCCCGAGAAACCAAATAAGCTGGCGATTTTAAATAATCGACTCACGGCCACCTAAGCTACAGGGTAAGCCGCATGACTTTTCCTGTAAGTTCTGTTTTCGCTCCTGCGGTACAGGGTAGGTACAGGGTAGGTAGGTGACCTAGTAGAAGAGCCTTTTAAGGCTATTTCTAGCGCTTACACAGCCTAAGGAGGCTGTCTCTACAAAAGTGGGGCATAAATCTAAAAATAGAAAAGCCTTTTAAAGCTATTTCTAGGCTATATAGTGGAATATATAGCTTAGTCAGCGGTATCCACAAAAGTGGGTCCACCCTCAGAATATAGCTATATATCTAGTAGTTCGAGAACTGAAATCCGTTTTGCCTAAGCTATAACCGTTAGAGCGCTATAGCTTATTTTATACGTTTAACAACAGTCTATAACCGGGTTATAGAGGAAGGCCTACTAGAAGAAGCTAAGAAGCAATACCCTATAGCAGTTAGGGCAAAGGTCTGGCATCCTTAAGGGCCAGAGCGGACTAGGGTTAAGGTACTAATAGCCTTTACCTCTTTAGAGATAGCCTAGAAAGCCTGTAAAGAGGGGGTCTTCTAAAGCTGCCAAGCCCTAGAAGCAGAGGCCTAGATCGACGAAGCTGAGCCTATCCAATGCCTATAGTGCTGGAAATAGGGCTATAGGGCTAAGGTATGCCAGAGCAAAGAAGAGATCTGCTATAACTATAGCGCTAATAGCCATACTACGCTAGAAGCCCCTACCTGCTCTAGGGCACCCCGCTGCTGCAACTGCCACCAAGCTTACCACGCCTACTTAAAGGCCTGCCCCTACCTAAAAGAGGTATAGGCATAGGCTAAAGGATATCTATGTTCTAGGCCTAAGGCCTTTAACGTTGACTAACCGCCCCTATACCAGTACTAACAGCAATAGTAGTAACAGTAATAATAGTAGTAATACCCCCCTTAGCAGGCCCTATTATAAGAGGAGGGGGAGTAAGGCTATACTATAGTCTTAGGGAAGAGATAGAGAGGCCGACTAATAGTATTAAGAGGCTTAACCCCTAACCAGAGTATAATTACTGCCTGCTTTAGCCACCTAAGCGGCTAAACCCCCCCTTCCTCTTCCTCTATACTAGCTATAAGCCCTAAAGGGGCTACTGGACCTACTGGAACCCTAGAGCCTATAGGAGCCCCTAGACCCCTGGATGCTAGACCTAGACCAGACCTAGATACTAGACTAGCTAACGCTACTACTATATAATAACCACCGCCTACTATACAGCCAGAGGAGATAGAGATATAAAGGTATGCCTCTAGAATATACAGGGCTTGAAGGAGGTATAGAAAGTACTACTTTCTATAGCAAAAGAAGAAATACTTGCTATATAAGAGCCCTAGATTAATAAGCAGGTATAGCACTCTACCTACTGCCTTAGATCAGCCCCCTACTACCTTATTTTTACCCCTAACGGACAGGCCTTACTTTATATCTATAAATCACTCCTACTAGTAATATAGACTTATAGCTCTAGCTTAGACTGGGCTAGAGCTATTATACAGACTAAGAACGGCCCTTTTATAGTCTGGTCCCTATATAACAACCCCTAACCCCAGACTAGCTTAACCCCCCTTATAGAAGAAATAAAGGGGAAGATCAACGCCTATCTAGGCCTTTACCTTCTAGCTAGGGACTTTAACCTCTATTACCCCCTTTAGGACTAATATAACTGCTTTAGCCCTAGGTTAGAAGACCTACTACTATTAATAGCAGAGTAGGGGCTTACTCTCCGTACCCCCTATAGCGCTATAACTAGGGCGCTATAGGGGAGCTAAGCAGGTAGGGCCTCTACTATCAACCACTTCTGGCTTAGCAGTAGCCTTACCTACTCCTATACTAGCTTGGATATATACTTACGCTTAGACTACTACCCCTAAGTACTAGATATTGACCTAGAGACCGCAGAAACCCTACTACCGCCCCCCTGATTCTAGTAAAAGAAGATAGATAAAGAGGGGGTAGCAAGAGAGGCTAGCTCTCTAATATATAATATAGGGGGCTATAGATATCTATTACGCCTTTCTAACCTAGCTGAGCTCTAGAAGGCCTATAGGCGGCTATTAGAGGAACTCTAGCGTATTGCTAGGGCTATAACCTCTAAAGGAGCCCTAGTAACTATTAGAAGGAAGAGTGCCCCCTAGTAGAATAATGAAATCTACTAGGTAGTCTAGGAGAGAAAAAGGGCAGAAAGACAGCTCTAACGCTCCTCTAGCAACTAGGCCCTCCTTACTACCTATAAGTCAGCCTAGAGGAAGTAAATAAAGGCTATAAGAGAGAGTAAGAGAAAGACCTAGAGGGCCTTTCTATAAGAGGCTAGAGAAAAGCTAGAGAAGCTCTAGCAACTAGAAAGATAGGCTAGGCTATAAAGTACTACTGCCCTACCCCCTCCTAAGCTACTAACCCTTAGATAAGCTAGTACCTTCTAGAAGAAGGTAGAGGCCCTTTTAGCATGTTTCTTCCCCCTCTCCCCCTAAGAGGATAGCCTAGAGGAACCCCTAATAGGCCCTAGGCTACTAGTTAGCTAGACGGTTAGGCTAGATAATATAAAAGAGGCGGTTAAAACAACAAAGCCCTAGAAAGTACTAGGACCTGACAAACTCCCTATAGGCTTTCTAAAGGCCTGTAGCAACCCCCTATATAAGGCCCTTGCTATACTAGCCTTGAAATCCTTCCTCTATAGCTTCTATCTATAGGAATATAAGGAAGCGGTTACCATTGTCCTCCTTAAACCAGGAAAACAGCCAGACACCTATAACACCCCTAGAGGCTACTGCCCTATAGCCCTACTTAACTATATTAGCAAGGTCCTAGAGAAAGTTATAGGGACTAAGATAAAGGATATAGCCGAGGCCTTTAAGCTAATTCTAGCAATATAATAGGGCTACTACTGCTATAAATCCACCGAATCAGCTATATACCTCCTTATAGCTTAGATCTAGAAGGTATAGAAATATAAAGCTAGGGCCTCCCTCTTATAGCCAGACCTATTAGGGTATTTCGACAGTATCCCTTATAACAGACTCCTAGCTATATTAGACTAGCTAGGGCTACCTATCTAGCTACTATCCTGGCTAAGGGAATTCCTCTCCTCTAAGACTACTAGCCTCCTATTTAACAGCTAAAAAAGCTAGTAAATCCTAGTACTAACAGGAGTACCCTAAGGCTTACTACTCTTACTAATCCTCTTAGTCCTATACCTCTGCCCCCTATACGAAAGACTAGAGAGAAAACACCCTACTATCTCTACTATAGGCTATATAGACAATACTAACCTACTAGCCTTTAGCAGAGAAGCTATAACAACGTTAGGCAGCTAGAAGAGGCCTAGAAAGAGTACATAGACTAGGTAACAACTGCTAGAGTTACCTTCTTAGTAATTAAGAGCAAGCTTATACACTTCATCCCTAGAAGAAGGCCCTAGACCGACCTTATTAACCTAGGACTAATAGGGGACTCCCCCCCCTTATAACTAACTTTAGAGGCCTGTTTTCTAGGGGTTTGGCTAGACCCTAAGCTTACCTGGAAAGCCTATGCTAGTACCCTATGGCAGAAGCTAAAAACGCAGTCCCTTACTATTACTAGGCTAGCTGGAAAGACCTAGGGACCTGGAATCGAAAAGACTAGGCTCCTATATGCAGCGGTAATAAAGCTAGTCCTAGCCTACGCAGCCTCGGCCTAGCACACCCCTATACCTATAGTACCAAATAAGCTATAAGGTATAACCAGAGGCCTACTAGCAGCTAAAAACAAGGCCCTAAGGAGGGTTATAGGGGCCTATAAAAGGATACTAGTCTAAAGCCTCTACTATAAGGCTAACGTCCCCCCCCTTCACCTCTACCTTAATACCCTCTCCTTCTCTAGCTAAGCTAGAATAAACAGAGCTATAGGGAAAGAAGTGGCTAAGTAGAAGGAAGCCCTATACCTTACCCTTAGAAACAGGACCCCTAGGACCAACCTCCCTCTAGAAGGGCATATAAAGCAAGAAAGAAAAAGGGAGGTCATAGCCTAATAGTACTACTAATAACTAAGAAAGGCTATTAACGAGGAACCCCTTTATACCGCCTAGAAGGATCGCTATCTATAGAAGGCTAGGGCCTCTAGTTACGACCTTTATATAGAGAGCCTCTTAGAGAAATCAGCTAAGGCTACCTTTTAAGAGGAGAACCTAGCTAAGGCCTTTAAGGAGGCCTTCTAAAGACGCTACTATAACTTTCTAAGGCTAAAAGCTTGCTACTAATATAGGCCTAAACAGGGAAGATAGGCCTAAGGGGATTCCTATATACCTATAAGGTGCCTAGGGTTAATAACCCCCTCTACCGCTGTTACCTAGCTATAGAAGACATCTAACATATATTCGACGGTTGCCTGGCCTACCCTTCGGCCTCCTTTAAGGAGAGGGAAAGAGGGGATATACATAGCTTTCTCTATAGACTCGAAAAAAGGGGCGGCAGCGCTATACGCCCCCTAGTTCGCCACATTTCTACTAGACTGCCAGAATACTCTATTGCTTAGAGGCTAGGAGCGGTCTAGCCTATACCCCTTTAGGCAGTATGTTTTCATACTCCTAAAAGGGCGGTATCTACTCTAGTAAAGATTGGCCTACCCCCTATCACACCCCCCCTTTTTTCCTATATACGGTTATAGGTTTTTCACCCGTTGTACGGTTTTCCTATAGCACTAGTTCAGCCTACCTAGATATCCCCTACAGGGATCAGATAGCGTAAAAGAATCTATCTATTATAGCCTTCTGAATTATACCTACTTAGTATAGTTAAGATAGAGAAGGCGGTATGTCTATAGTAAAGCGTAGGTATATACTAAAAACTAAGAGCGTTAGTACTAGCCTATCCGGGCTAGTAGTATTATTAACCGTACTTAGTACTACTTATAGGTATACCTCTTTTAAGCAAGATCCGGCGGTCTTTGATTTAATAATGTTATAGGCCCTTCTTAGTAGCCTATAATACCGCTTAATCTTACTAACTAACTAGTATACCTTAACTAGTGCTAAATAGCAGGTTATACCTATAAGCTTAGCCTCTGCCTAGAACTTACGCGCTTTGAAATTGGTACCCTTGTTGTAGTATAAAACATCGGGTAGTCTAAGGTATATATCGATCTAACATTCCTTTAGCTACTTCTACATCTCTTTAGCTAAAAGATTATTTAGAAAGTAAGCTATTTAGAATGATGTTATAGTATCGACTATATATAGTACCTTAGAATCATCGATGTCTAAGACGTCTATAACGATCTTAAAATTAAAGTAAATATTGTTTTATAATACAAATCTAAATCGTTATAGCACTTTGCCTTTGATCTAGCAGAAATGGCAGAACTTCCTAATCATCTTAATAGCGCTATGTTCTACTTAGTAGTCTACTTATTATAGTAGTTTATATAATCTATCGACTATAGGGTATTTATAGCATTGATAAATTCGTTTTAGTTCGGCCTCTATAAGTTATAGAGGTGCAGGACGCTCGTTGTCTACTATAAATATTATACTTAGGAGTTTAATCCTTTTTATAAGGATCTATAGATATCCCTATTTCCGTTAAATGTATATGCGCTTTTCTAACTTAGATATAAGCTTATTTATTATATTATTAAGGTAGACGCTAAGCTTGTCTATATCCTTTAGATATATAGGAAAAGGGGTTGGTATTTCTAATATATAGAAAGTCGTATAACTAATATTAAGCTTTACTTTAACTGTTCTAAGTAATCGTTTTAAATCCCTAGACCTGAAAAGTATATTTACTTCTCCTATACGTAACTTGTTAATCTTAAGTAATCTGATTATCTTTTTTAGTATAAGGAATTGTTAGAGTCTAGCAGTTAAAACGTTAGTAGCCCTAGTATCAGGTATAATCCCTTGGAATTCAGCCTCGGTATACCTATTAAGTATGAATTAAACGGCTTTTATTTTCTTAGTATCCCTTTTGCTATCTTTATATAGTTGTTTACTCTTAGTAATCAGATAGAGGAAAGCTTGGTTTATAAAGTAAGTCACTATTGTTTATTCTTCTTTAAAACTAATTACTAGTGCTTTATTTCTACCTTAAGTTTAATTAGTCTTATAGTTATCTACCTATACTTTAAGCTTAGTATCTTCTTCTCTTGCTTTGTATTTATCGTCTAAACCCTTATAATTAAAGAGGAACGCTATATATCGTTTATAATCTTTGTTAATACCTTTTTACTTAAGCTATTTGCTCTTAGCTATTACTTGTTCCTCTTAGTTATATATAAAGGAGCAGTAATCTAGCTTGCTATAAATCTAACAACCTACTTTAGTATGGTTTTTGTTATAGTCCCCTTGCTAGAGCTTGTTTTGCTTTCTATACCTTGTTGCACCTCCAGGTTGTTATATACGTATCGCCTAGTTTCTCTTAAAGATTGAATCTATAATTAGGTTACTTTGATAGTTTCTTATAGGCCTAGCTTTCGTTATAGTAAACCTATAGTCTATTAAGAATTGCCGATATATACAATCCGCTTCCTTAATATTAAGTATTTGGCAGAGCGTAGCTACCAGCTCTTTAAAGCTTATTAGTAGTTTATATAGGGCAATCTTTAGCTTAGATACTCCTTAATAGGCTTAGATTGTATTTATAACTAGGAACTCCTTATAGTTATTATTGGAATGGGTAATCCTATATAAGGATCTATAACCACTATAGCCTACTAGTAGTAGTCGTATAGGGTACGTAGGGGCAGCAACAGCGTTGATATGGCCTAAATAGCACTTCCTAGGTATGTGCTAATATAGTAAAGTAGGGCCCTTTACTGTATTCCCTCTATAAAAGTCCTTATATAACGGTATAGTTATAGGCTATAGCGCTATATTATAGGGGCTTTAAGCTTATATATCACGGCTTTCAGTGGGTCTTATAGGCCTATAAGGCTTATAGTTGTAGGTAACGTAGTAACTTGATTTCTAGTCCAAGTAGGTAAGGCTTCGCAATTTCCTTCCCTACATATACCCTCCAGGACCGTTCCTGCCTTCCACACGGCAGGAGCGCCTTAGTAGGTGCATGGCCACTTCCCGAAAAACCAAATAAGCTGGCGATTTTAAATAATCGACTTACGGCTACCTAAGCTACAGGGTAAGCCGCACGACTTTTCCTGTAAGTTCTGTTTTTGCTCCTGCGGTGCAGGGTAGGTACAGGGTAGGTAGGTGACCTAGTAGAAGAGCCTTTTAAGGCTATTTCTAGCGCTTATACAGCCTAAGGAGGCTGTCTCTACAAAAGTGGGGTATAAATCTAAAAATAGAAAAGCCTTTTAAAGCTATTTCTAGGCTATATAGTGGAGTATATAGCTTAGTCAGCGGTATCCACAAAAGTGGGTCCACCCTTAGAATATAGCTATATATCTAGTAGTTCGAGAACTGAAATCCGTTTTGCCTAAGCTATAACCGTTAGAGCGCTATAGCTTATTTTGTACGTTTAACACCCCCTCTATTCTTCTATTCCTTTATAAGCCTTAGAAAGCTATATATAGGTAAAGAATAGAAGAATCCTAAGAAATAAGAACGTAAGAGCAAAACTATTCCGTTAGACAAAGGGGTTACGCCCTTATATATATATAGGATAAACCCCTATCATATATAGAAAGAAGTAAGAATATATATGATGTTGAAATCAAACCTATAACCTATTTAAAGGTATAGGTACTATAGCTTTAAAGCTTATAGTAATATATAATATCTAAATATTCTATACCCTAGCGACTAATAGACGTACTAGAGTATAGAAGGAGTAAAGGGCTTATAAACGCCTTTATCCTTTTATAGAGAAAACAATTTTTAGCATGGTTTTAAATTTTATGCCCTTTTTTACTCCGTTCTTTTAGCCAGTTCTAGTAAGGAAATAACAGGTAGTCACATAGAGAATCCCCCTCTAAAGGAAAGTATACTACTAGTAATAGCCGGAGCCTATATTTTCCAAATATAGCTATACTATATACTAGAGTACTTCTAGACGTAGCTAGAGTAATATAGGCCTCCCTAACGCCGCAGGGAGCTGATGCCAGTACAAGGGCGCCTATAGAACTGTACTACAGTGGCTAGGACCTTATAAGCCTTTTAAGGCTATATAGAGGAATTAGGTGATTCTAGAGGGCTGTAAAGTAGCCGGTACTATTGACTGGTCTTATAAGCTAATCAGGCTAAGCCAGGCCTTCAATATATATAGTATGGAATATATATATATAGGGGTAGAGGGTAGCTTAGTAAAAAGCTCCCTTAGGTTGTAGGCCTAAAAGCCTAATAAAAGACTGAAAGCCACTAACTGGTAGGGCTTTAGTAAGTCCGTCAGCCGGCATACACTTAGTATTAAGATATATAATAGTAACTATTTTAGCCTTAACCTGCTCTCTAACGTACCGGAATTTCAGCAGGGTATGCTTAGTTCTAGCGTGTAGCGCTGGGTCATTAGCCACCGTTATAGAGCCCTGATTATCTCCATAGAGAGTAATAGGGTAGTCTATAGGTCTGTAAAGTTCAGAAAATAGCCCTATAATCCACTGTACTTTGCGTATAGCCTCTGTAAGTCCATCAGTTTTAGCTTCTAGGGTAGAGAGAGCAATAGTAGTAGCTCTTTTCGTTTTCCAGCTAATAGGCCTACCGGCTAACTTATATAGATAGCCGTAGGTGGATTTACTAGTAGCCTTATCCCCTGTAAAATCAGAATCACTAAAGCCTATAGGGACTAGACTACTATTAATTATAGAAGTCCGGCTACTACCTTTACTATTTCTAGAATCTACTATAGTAGTAGAGGTAGTAGTTAGGGGCCTAGGCCCTTCCTTAGAGTGAAAGTCTCTACTAAGCTTAGTAGTTGTATTACTACTATTACTAAGCTTAGGCCCTAGATCAGCTACTGTATTTCCGTTATAGCTAAAACAGATGCTATAGTCTTTAGTACTATTAAGATACTTAAAAAGATTTTTAGCAGCGTTTAAGTATGATTTTATAGGTCTATTTAAAGACCTAGAGAGCCACTGTACAGTAAAGCTAATATCTACCCTAGTAAGGAGCATTATATATATAGCTGTTCCTACTAGGCTTTGATAGAGCTTAATTTCCGTAGAATTACAGAGGTGGCTAGTAATATCTTCCTCTAGTTGAAGTTGACTTACTAGCCCCGGCTGTAAGGGAATAGATATAGGCTTAGAATCAGCTAAGTTAAAGCGGCTAACCGCCTTTTCTATATACTGTGACTGGTTAAGCTACAGGCGCCTATTAGGTCTATCCCTTATAATCTGCACGCCTAGGAAATAGGCGGTAGGCCCTAAGTCTTCTATAGCGTAGACCTTATTAAGCCGTTTCTTTAAATCAGTTATATAGCCTATATCAGGCCCTATAAATAGACAGTCATCTACATAGGTAACGATAAAGTGACAGGTTTTAGCATTATAGAAGACCCCTAGATCTAAAATAAGAGGGAGATAGCCTAGGCTCTTAAGTAAGATTTTAAGCTTATCTTGCCACTCTCTAGGGCTTTGTTTCATACCGTATAACGCTTTAGATAGTTTAATAATATTAGGAGTAGAAGGATTATAGCTGTATTTCAGTAAAAGCTTATAAATAGCCTTATTAGAAGCCGCTAGGTCTAATAGTCCTTTAGGGATTTCTATATATATTTCTTCTTTAAGAGCGCTATTAAGAAATGCCCCTATAAAGTCAGCTTGTTCTATTTCCCAGTCTAGAACAGCACCTATAGCTAGAAGTATACGCTAAGTAGGTGGTATACTAGTAGAGGCGTAGGTTACAGTGTAATCTAGGACTTCTACCTGCATAAAGCCCCTAGCTACTAACCGAGATTTATACTTAATAGGCCTGTTTTTAGCGTCCTTTTTAACCTTAAGAACGTTTCGACAGGTAATAAGCTTACGGTTAGAAGGTAATAGACTCCATGGTAGGAATTTAAAAACCCCTAGCTCTAATAACTGGATAAATTCCTTAGTAATAGCCTCTAACCACTTACTACGCTCATCTCTAGGTAGTTTTAAGACTTGCTTATAAGTAGTAGGCGTACTATCCTTAGATATTATTCTTTTTCGAGCCTTATAGACAAAAGACAGTATATAGCTACTAGTCTTAGCTAAAAGCTTATAGTAATCGAGCTGCATTTTATCCCCCTCTGAAATAAGATTACTATTATCAAGAGGTTCTTTCGTTATAGGCTAATTAGGCGCTATAACTTCTATAGGCTTAGGTATAAGAATAGGCTCTATAGTTTGGGGAAACGCCTCTGGTAATTCAGGCTTTCTAATAGATATAGTAGGCCTAGTAGACTCTACTATAACCGGATTTATAGGCTTATCCGGTGAGGGTTTATCTAATTCACTATCGGAAGAAGATTCGTAGGGTTCTAGCTTACTAGGTCCTATTTCTATACTAATAGGCTTTTCAGTATTGAGATTAGAAGGGTCCGGGCTGACAGCCCCCTCTAAATCTAGGTCTAGGTCTACTAATTCCCCCTCTAAAGCCGTATTATCAGTAGGCTGACTAAGTACTTATCCCCTCTATGAACTTAACAGTAGAGGTTTTAAGTACTGCTCTTCTAGACGGTATATATACTAGGTAGGTCTTAGAACCTAATACCGCTAGTAATTTACACTCTTCCGTTCTAGAGGTAAATTTTAACGATTTAGACCGTTTTTCTAGAGGTATAATAGCCTCTCCTCTAGCGCCTATAGCCCTATAGCGCTCTAGGTTAGGTATATGTGGAATACCAGGCTCTAGCTCGTCAAATAGCGCCTGGAAAGGAGTGGTTTCCTTATTAGTTATAGCTGTACTATTAACTAATTCCACTATAGCCTCCAGTATAAAGCACTACAAATACTGGGGTAAAGCGCTACTAAGAATAGTACACCTTACACGGTCTAGTATAACTCTAACTGATCGTTCTACTAAGCCGTTCTGCTCGTGGATATAGGGGGCAGAAGTGCTAAATTTAATACCCCTTTTAGCTAACCAAGTAGTTAATAAATCAGTTATTTCAGTGCCTCCGTCAAAGTGGAATTTAGTAGGATATCTACCAAATCCATTCCTTAGGCCCCTAAAAAAGCCCTTAATAGCGTTAGCTACTATAGGGCCTGATTTATTAGGTAGGTTAAAAACCCACCTATACCTACTTTTACGGTCAACTAGAAGTAAGACTATAGGGTTTCTATTATAAGGCCTAGGCCTAATTTTAACAGTATCCCCCTCTATTGAGTCTAAGACCCTAGGTGGGTTAGGTATTAGAGCCTTACTAACCCTTCTCACTGCTTTACCTCGATCACAGCTAGAGCAGTGAAAATCAGCTTCCTTTATTTTATCAAAATTAGGCAGCCCTTTAGTAATACTAGAGGTCTTTTTCAAAAGACGTAGGCCTATATGGCCTAGCCTAACGTGCTACAATTTAGCTAAATTAAGTAGATTATAGTAATCTCGCTGACCTATATTAGGCTCCTTTAAAGTAGGGCTAGATATAGCCTTTTCTACTTTATTCCCCTCTATAACTGGCTCTCTTAGCACACGGGGCAGGTCTCTAGTGCCAGTTAAGGGCTTAGGCTCCCTAGTCTTACAGGGACTTTGATAGGGGGCCTGGGCAGTGGCTAAGGGCTCTACAGGCCTACGGGGCCTTTTCCCCCTTAAAGAAGGTCCTACACCTTCTAAAGTAGTACCCTTAGCCGGAGAATTCCTTAGCTTATAGCGCTTATTAGGCTCTATAGCTTCGGATACTATAGCATCCTCTATAATAGGTCTATAGTCTTCCTTTCTAATAGAATTAGAAGGAATTTCCACTACTATCTTATTACGCTGCGGCTCTATACTTTTAGTAGTAGTATAACTAGAAAGGCCTAAAGGAAAAGCAAAATTTGCATGTAATATAGGCTTAGAGCTGCCTTTAACGTCAAGAAAAAATCCTGATTTCTTAAAGTCTAGTACAGCTATACAGCGTCTATCACCCCTATAAAGGGTTTCCTTTATAAGGCAACCTCCCGAATTATAGTGCCTAACCCTGCTAATAATATTTATATCAATATTAGGTAGGTATAAAACGTTATCTAATACTAATTTAGTATAGGTAGGGGGGGCCTTTCTAGATAGTACTTCTAGTGTAATAGAGCCTATACCAGCCGGGCTTACAGGGCTATTTCCAGTGTTAATAGGGCGTAACTGGCCTGTGTTAGGCGTAAAGGTAGTAAACCGCTCTTTACTATTACTAATATGGTCCGTAGATCCCGTATCGTATAGCCAACTATTATAAAGAGCGGGGTCTCTAGGGCGTCTTCTAGGCTGATTATCTTTATATTTTGCCTTGTTAGAAGAGGTTTTTAGGCCTTTTCCTTTAAAGTCCTTACGCTTCTTATACCCTTTTAACGCTAATAGCTGTGCTAATTAGGTATTAGAATCGCTAGAAGAACTAGAATTGGAACTAGAGTCAGATTCCTCTTCTTCTTCTATAGCTAGGTTATAGGACCCTAGCATAAAGGAGGCTTGTTCAGCACTTTTAGCACTATAATTCTGCCCTTTAACATTATAACTAGCCTTCTTCTTACCCTTTTTCTTATTTTTACCCTTCTTACTAGGGTTAGAATTTGAATTAGGGGTTGAATTAGAGCTATTAGCTACGTGAGCTGCTCTATACGCCTCTGTAGCCGGGTTCCTAGATTCTTCTAAAATATCAGCCATTAGATATTCTATATTAAGGCTAGAGGCTGTAAGGCCTAGCATTCTAGCCTGTCTTATAGAGCTCTTTTAGCGTGATACCCAGCTAGGAAACTTAGATTCTAGAGCCTTAAAATACTGATTTAGTATTAAAGAGGGATCTATATCTATTTCAGCTATGGTAAGCTTAGCAAGATAGCTGTTAAATTCAGCGTTAAAAGCTGATAAGCCTTTTTTATAGGTACTAAAGGTAAGGGCGTGGAATTCGTTATAGACGTCCTCCTTTTTAGACTCTATAGGTCGGCTATACTACCTAACAAGCAGCTTAAAGGCCTTAGAAGGTATATGAATCTACGATATAGCAGCCCTAGGGCCACTAGATAAGCTATTACGTAGAAGCATTAAAAGAACAGCTTGATCAGAGTCGCTATAAGTGTTAGATATATCAGGGTTCTCTAAAAAATTAGATATCCCTAACGCTCTTAGCACTATACTTAAAGCCTGAATCCACTATTCAAAATTGCTTTCCCCGCTAAGCTTACTATCATCCGGTATAGTATAGGCCTTTTTAGAAAGCTCCTTTACTATACTACTAGTAATAGTATCCTTAAAGCCTTCCTTAGACCCTGTATCTGTAGGGGGGTCTAAATTACTAGTAGCTGTATTATCTACAGCCGGCCCTAGATAGGGCTCTTTCCTAGGGGGACGTGGAGGAGAATCTAAATCCATAGTACCGCTAAAAGGATCAAATCTAGGACTATAGCTAGTCTTTCCAGTAGCAGCAGCATTGCTACTATTAGTTAAAGAAGCTAAAGTAGAAGATATGTTCTTTATAGTGCTAACGCTATCCTTGATAGAGGCTTTTAGGGTATTTAGACTTAAAAGTAGTGTTTTTATATCACTAGATTGGCTAGCTATAACTCGCTTATAAGATTTTATATGCTGTTTTAGGACTTCTATAACCTCGCTATAGTCTTCGCTATCTTCCTTATCTTCTAATAGGGTTCGTATAGGTGGTAGAGGCCTAGAAGATTGCCCTGGATCAGCTGGGTTACTAGCCCTTTTAGGCGCTATACCCTTCCCTTTAGCTTGATCCGCCATTGTAAATAGGCTACTATTTACTTTATAGTGCTAGCTAAAGCACTTAATTAGCTTCCAGTTCACTAAAGCTAATTAGCTAGCTCACTAATTATAGTAGTGATTTTCTAGGCTAGTCTTAGCGCTTAGTAGGTTTATAGCGCTGCCTACTTGCTACTTAGTAGGGCTTTCTAGTAGAAATTCTAAACTAGGCTCTAAGGGCTAGAGACTTCGACGTAGGGACTTAACTACCGCCTATAGATATATCTATAGAAAGGGCTCTATAGTAGGGAAATATAGGTCTTTAGCGCTAGAAATTCTAAAACGCTAGCCTTTCTACTTCCAGCTATAAGTAGAAAGGTCTTTTAGTATAGGTAAGTATACTAGCCTAAGCGTATAAGAGCCCCAAATGCTCGTCAATACTATAGGGCTTAGATTTCTTAGCGATTTCTCCTTCTAGATTTTCAGGCTTTTTAGTCCTTAAATAGCCTTCAATAAGATGTAATATATAGCTTTTTAGGGCTAATATAGGACTATATTTTCAGCTATAAGAGGCTTAAATAGCCCTATATATATAGGCAGAGGTAGCGCTTTGAAATTGGACTCCAACGATAACTATCCCACAGGCTATCCGGGCTTATAACCTATTGGAATGGGTAATCCTATATAAGGATCTATAACCACTATAGCCTACTAGTAGTAGTCGTATAGGGTACGTAGGGGCAGCAACAGCGTTGATATGGCCTAAATAGCACTTCCTAGGTATGTGCTAATATAGTAAAGTAGGGCCCTTTACTGTATTCCCTCTATAAAAGTCCTTATATAACGGTATAGTTATAGGCTATAGCGCTATATTATAGGGGCTTTAAGCTTATATATCACGGCTTTCAGTGGGTCTTATAGGCCTATAAGGCTTATAGTTGTAGGTAACGTAGTAACTTGATTTCTAGTCCAAGTAGGTAAGGCTTCGCAATTTCCTTCCCTACATATACCCTCCGGGACCGTTCCTGCCTTCTACACGGCAGGAGCGCCTTAGTAGGTGCATGGCCACTTCCCGAAAAACCAAATAAGCTGGCGATTTTAAATAATCGACTCACGGCCACCTAAGCTGCAGGGTAAGCCGCACGACTTTTCCTATAAGTTCTGTTTTCGCTCCTGCGGTGCAGGGTAGGTACAGGGTAGGTAGGTGACCTAGTAGAAGAGCCTTTTAAGGCTATTTCTAGCGCTTATACAGCCTAAGGAGGCTGTCTCTACAAAAGTGGGGCATAAATCTAAAAATAGAAAAGCCTTTTAAAGCTATTTCTAGGCTATATAGTGGAGTATATAGCTTAGTCAGCGGTATCCACAAAAGTGGGTCCACCCTTAGAATATAGCTATATATCTAGTAGTTCGAGAACTGAAATCCGTTTTGCCTAAGCTATAACCGTTAGAGCGCTATAGCTTATTTTGTACGTTTAACAGTTATAGAGCAGACTAAGCCTATATTAGCTTTATTAGAGTCTATCAAGCAAGATCTAGAGAATTTCCTTCATAGACTTGTTACTATTCTTGCTTTTAAGGCATATAGACTGGAAAATAACCGTGTTCTAGATATATAAGTAGTTATTCTACTTAGTACTTATCTTAAAGTATGCCTTTAAGAAACTATATAGTTAGATAAAGAAGATACTAAGGAGGATATAGTATAAGTAATATTCCTTAGCTTATCCTAAAAAGGCGTTTGGAAAAACAGTACCTAGTAAGCTATAATCGATCTAGAAAGTCTAGTAGCAGTATAAGAAGAAACGAACTTTATTATTAAGGATATTATTGTTAGACCTAGAATAGCTGTCTTTTAAGTTCTAAAACTTAATAAAATCAGTAAGGGTTTTTCGATTAATACTTATATCGTTTATCCAGCCTATTTTAATCGGTAGGATAGCTATATACTTAGTACTTCTATATATAATATACTTATACCAGGTATACTGCTCTTTATTATCTGCTTAAGGTTAGGTATATTCTAGCCTATATTTAGTACTAATACCAGGGGTTTATACAAGTCGTATAGGGTTCTATTATCCCTTTTAATTAGTTCTCTAGTTATAGCTTTAGTAGTTACCTTAGCTATAATCTTAGGTATAACCTTAGCTAGTACTTTAGGTGGTTAGTAGGAATCTATAACCTTTGCCAGCGCTCTTGCTAGCCAGCGGGAATCCTGCTTCTATTGTACTTCTAAGTCTACAAATCAGAAGTATTATCCATAAGTCTGGATTTAGCGGGTAAAGGGTATTTCCGAACTGACGGCAGTTACTGGTATAGAGTGTTCTGCTTTATACAACTATCTGACGTATGCCTAGGCCTTAGCCGCTTACTGGTTAATCGTCGTTTATAATTAAGCTGCTTGTTAGTCTATATTGCTAGGTAGCGTTTATAGCTATATTACCGATTTGCATCTCCCTCTATAGTACCTTTTATAGCTAGGTACTCATTTTAGATTCTTAGGTTATTATTAGTGCGATTTCTTTCCCCTTTTCTATTTAAGTAGGAAGAGATGTCGTTATATACTGTCTATACTTAGCCTAGATTAACGTTCTACGGATTTAGGGGAGTACGTTAGGCTCTAGATTGTCGGACAGGTTGTTAACAAGCGTTATAAGTCCCTTAAAGAGCTTCTGCCCTTTTAAGCTATCTACTAGAACGTAGCTATTGTTAAGCGTTTAGCGTAGTTATAAGTATAGTTTATTGTTTAACTTATTAAAGTAGTTAGCTATCTAGTCCTTAAAATCCAAGTGGAATTTATAGTATAGATCTTTAGATTATTACCTCTTATAAGTGCCGAGGCAGGAGAGCATATATAAGTTAAGTACTTTATTGCTATTATACTCTAGATTAATATACTCTGGTAATCTATAGTAGGTTTAAGCATTAAATTTGTTGATACTTGTAATAGGTAGCTAGGTAGGGAATTCTCGTTTAAAATACTTTTTAAGATCCTAAGCTGTACTTAACGAAATACTTAGTATATAATAGGGGTTTATCTTAGTATCCTCCCTTTCTAAGGTTCTATAAGTAAAAGGATCTTAGGATGCTATAGTATGTTAATCGTAGTAGAGTTGGCGATATAGTTTCAGTAGCGTTCTCTCGAGCAACGCTTCCTTGGTCTAGAACCTTAGGTCGAGCTTCCTTAGCCTAGGAGGATAGGTTTATAGTATCGGTTTTCTTATGAGCGATATTGCTAAGTTCATAGGGTAGTTGTCCAGTTACCTAATCGATAGCCCTTAGTAAGTAAACTGTAATCTACTTAGTTAAGGTTATTAAGCACTCGACTAACTACCTTGCTGCTCTACGTTGCCTCTATATTACAATATAGAGACAATACTAATAAGTATTAGTAGGTTTCTAGAGATTATAGTAACCTAAAACGATAAGAGTAAAGCAAGTAGCAAGAAAATACTGGTTTAAGTTCTAGTTCTAGATTATTATATATCTCCCTTTATCTAGAGGGTAGTTGTATACCCTTTAAATACCTATATTAGAGCGGAGCGCTTGTTAGTGACCATTACGTGGTGCGCGGGTGCGCCACTCGTAGCTGTCGCACAAGTGGCGCAATACACGCCCTATTCCCTAGAGCGAGAGGCTCATATACTGCACGGTCATAGGGATCAGCACCTAACCCCCCTTACCGCAATCAACAATAGTTGTTGGTAGGTTTCCGGAGATCGTAGTGATCTAAAACGATAAGAGCAAAGCGAGCAGCAAGGAAATACTAGTTTAAGTTCTAGTTCTAGATTGTCATATGTCTCCCTCTATCTAGGGGGTAGTTGCATACCCCTTAAATACCTATGTTGGAGCAGAGCGCTTATTAGTAACTATTATATAGTACGTAGGTGCGTCACTTATAGCTGTCGTATAAGTGGCGCAGTATATATCCTATTCCCTAGAGCAAGAGGTTAAGTGGCGTAGTACATGCCCTATTCCCTAGAGCGAGAGGCTTATATACTACGTAGTTATAGGGATAAGCATCTAACCCCCCTTACTGCAATCAATACCGGTAACTCTTCTTTTATAACTGCGCTAGCGCTTTATTAACCGAAATAGGAAATCCTAGATTATTTCGCTCCCCTTATTGCCGGAATAGGAAATGCTAATTACTTAACTTCTTATTTGCTAATCAGAATGTTAAATTCTGGTTGCTAATCCCTAGCATAGAAGACGCGACTTTAGCGTCTTCTAGATATACCTCTAAATGGCGTAATAGTAAGTGCTTTACGCTAGCAACTATTGTTGTAAAAGCTCGTAGTCCTAAATAGGAATTATAATAGGAAAAATCAGAGCTCTAGGCTAGCTGATTACAAACTCCGAATGCTCTTACCCTAAACCTATAAATAGGTGGGTTCTCCTACTATATACTACCTGTTCTCTTTCTCCCTACGATCTATACTAGTAGTAGTAGTAGCAACAATAATAGCAGTAGTAACAGCAGTAACAACAATAGTAGTAGTATTAGTAGTACTAGTAGTAATAAGTAAGTTACTTACTATTATGTACTAATGCTTAAGTATACTGATCTTATTATTCATAGTATTGGATTTTAATAATAAGTAGAGTAGGTACTCCTATAGGAGCATAGGCAGCAACGCCTATATATATACTAAGGATAAGGGTAGCAACGCCCTTAATATGCTTATAACTAACGCTCTTAACAAGTATCTTACCTAGAAGGGTAATAATAACGTGTTCTGGGACGTATCTAAGCATGCTATTACCGATAATAGCAACTGGAAGAGCATGGCGGGTAGCCCTAACGGCGATAACGATAATAATAACAGCGATAATCCCGATACTGCAGACGCAGCTACACTTGTTATATAGCCTAAGTCTGCAGGCAGCTATACTAACGCCGACTCTACGCCCCTTGATTCTAAGGGGCTAATCGCATATATATATATCCTACTTAAGCAGGCTACTGCACTCTAGTATAAGAAGAAGGTAGAGGAGGCAGCAGCGTATAGGGCAGAGATTGCTATACGTAAGACACGTATCTCTAAGCCTACCGAGCACTCCCTGCCTATATTGCCGGCTATAAAGAAGGCAGTATTAGCGGCTATATACATGTAGTATATAGCGCTATACACTGCTATAAGCGCGCCTATACTACCGGTAGTAACACCGGCGGCGGCAACGGCAAGTTCGTCGTCCAGCAAAAGCTCGGACAACTCTATCGTCCGCTCTAGCTGCTATATACGCCGCGTATTAGACTATATAAAGCCTTATAAGAGGTTGTTATATACTTATTTATACAAACTAAAGGGTAAGTATCTTACTCTTATTATCCTTGTTATTAATATTACTAATATATATGAAGTTTGTAGCCTATATAGTACTATATATACTGTTATTTGCCTTAGCTACCTATACTTGCTTTTGGCGTGTATTAAGGACTTGTTTAATAAGTCTGGCAATTTCGCGCTATATATAGTATACTATAACCGCGTATTAGGCTGTAGCCTCTAGTACTAGCAGTGCTTATCCGGGCACTTATATATGCTAATATAAGTTCTATTTATACATTGTTTCTATTCTTTTATTATTCCTAATGTATATTGTAGCCCTAAGTCGGTCTGTCTATTCTTAGACTGCTTTTTAAAGCTCCGCTCTAACCTAGCTACAAAGGCTAAAGTAAGTTATAATCTTTAGTAGTATCTATTGTTTAATCGGAATATTTATTAGTTATAGGATTGGAAGATATAGTACAACAGCGCTAAGTGTATCTTAGTCTTAGTAGACAAGGCGTACGCTCTTGTCGAGTATAGGGCGCCTATAGCGGGTATAACGCTTATATAGAAAAAGCTTATAGCGATAGCTGCTATAAGTAAGGCTATCGATATTTTATTATCGTAATTAGGGGGTAGGGGGCGCTGGTATATATGTTATACTAGCTATAAGAGTATAAATTAAGATCGTTTCGCGCTTTACCTTATGTTCCTTATTATACTATGAATGAATCGTCCTAGTAGTCTTTGTCTTTTGCGCTAGCGATCTCGCCCCGAGTTATATAGACTCTTCCTGTTGCTCGGCCGGGCGTTGAACCTAGCCTTCTACTCTGATCTTAGCCGTATTCGTATCTTGGCCGTATTCGTAGTAACGAGCTTTTTAAGCGTCTTGTTCGGCGCGCGCTTAGTCATGGCGTCGGCTGGGTTGTCGTCGCCACTAATCCACCTGATTTCTGCGATTTCACGGTTTTCGTAGCTCTGTTATAGAGCTATTATATCGATTATAAGACGCTTTTCTGCCGTTATCCCAAGCTTTACCAGGCACTTATACAAACTAAACAAGTCTATATAAACGACAATTAGAAGTCGTAATAGTAGACCTAGGCCTAAGTAGATCTTAGTAAGCATCTAGTATAGTATATACCTAAGATCGAACCTACTTACTATTCCGTATATTTCGCTTGCTAAAACGCTTTGTATTACCCGCTTGTACTTAGTTAAGGACTAGTATATAATATTACTATATAGGTTAAACTCGTTTATACCGCTTATCTCGTTTCTGAATATTATAACGAATCTAATCTGCAATGTTATATCAGTATTATTAGCGAATAATCCGTCTATAAAGATAAAAAGCTTAGCTGTCTTAAGTTCAAGTTATAGGTAGTATAGCCTACGTATTAAGTTCTTAATCTGCTATTATAGTCAAGCGTTAAGCTTGGCAATCTCGGCTATATCAGGCTTAGTTAACTACGCTGCTACTGATAAGTCGAAAGTCGCCTTTAGCTGGCAAATCATGGTAATATAGGCACTACATACGCGTTGTTCAACGTATACTTGTTTCGCTATTTTAGCATTTAGACTTATAAGTTCGAGTTATATAGCTTACCCCTTTTACCGAATCTCGATAGCATCTACGCTTGTTTTAAGCCTATATCCGTTTAAGTCTATAATTGATTTATCCGTTAAAAATACTAGTAGCTTGTACTTAAAGCCGGCCTTATCTAGCTTAAGCTTCTCCTTATCTATAAAGGCTTACTCGCTAATATTAAGAGTGTTATTAGTTTATAGGCCGATAATTCTAAATCCACTTTCAATTTACATCTTACTAATTATAAGGTATAGGTTAAAGGCGCTTAGCTTAAGATCGAGATACTTAGTATACTAGTTTATATATATTACCTACTAGTATAGTCCGGCTTTAGCCAGTCTATATAATAGGGTTTTAATAAGTAAGATAGTATAAGGGGGATAGAGTATCTTAAGCTCTTTAGGTAATAGAAGAATAACTTTCCTTACTAGCTATAACTTAGCTTATATCTAAGCCTAGATAATATTATATACCTATGCCTTAAAACCAAAGTGCATTTGCGGTGTTAGGTGTAGTAAGAGTATAAGTTGCTATATATAGCATTGGATTGTTAGTAATTAAGTAAGTAGGTATTTCTTATCCTTATTGCCGAATCTCTAAGCTACAAAGCGTAATTTCTTATATAGTAAAGTAAGCTTGTCTTTCACTTCCCGGACAATCCTCGATTTAAAGATCTAGTAGTCTAACGTATCTACTAGTATCTAGATCGCTTTAATTACCCTAGCTATTAGGAGCGAGTTAAGTTTTGTTTTATCGGATTCTTAGAATAGTACGCCAGGTATAGTAACCTTGCCTTTGGCTTGTAGTTTAAGCATAAGATTATAGTTATGCTTTTCTTTTTCTAAAACAAAGTTGTTAGTAGGTACTAGGTTCTTTTAGGGTTGTCTATACTAGTAGGGATAATTAGGCTAGGGATATTAGAATAGTTCTAGCTGTTTAATACTAGCCTGATTATCTTATTTATCCCGTACTAGCTCCTAGTAATATAGTTTAACTACTATATTCCGAAATTCTATAGGTCTATTAACCATATCGATAATTACTATTATATCTATAGCCGAGATTACCTTATAAGGTCCTATCTATCGGTCGCTTTCCTAGAATACTAGTACTTCCGTACCTACTTCTAGTAAGTATAGTAGTACGTCTTTTATACTTAGTCTATTATATTATATAAGAGCGTCTTACATAGTCCTTATATTATTTAGGATTTGCAATTGTATTATAGCCTTCTAAATTGCACCTACTTAGTATAGTTAAGATAGAGAAGGTAGTATATCTATAGTAAGGTATAGGTATACGCTAAAAACTAAGAGCGTTAGTACTAGCCTGTCTAGGCTAGTAGTATTATTAACTATACTTAGTACTACTTATAGGTTTACCTCTTTCAAGCAAGATCTAGCGGTCACTAATTTAATAATGTTATAGGCCCTTCTTAGTAGCCTATAATACCGCTTAATCTTGCCAACTAACTAGTATACTTTAACTAGTACTAAATAGCAGGTTATACCTATAAGCTTAGCCTCTGCCTAGAACTTATATACTTTGAAATTAGTACCTTTATTATAGTGTAAAATATCGGGTAGTCTAAGGTATATATCAATCTAACATTTCTTTAGCTGCTCCTATATCTCTTTAACTAAAAGATCGTTTAGAAAACGGGCTACTTAGAATAACGTTGTAGTATCGACTATATATAGTACCTTAGAATTATTCATGTCCAGGATATCTATAACGATCTTAAAATTAAAGCAAATATTGTCTTATAATACAAATCTAAATCGTTATAGCGCTATACCTTTAATCTAGTAGAAGTAACAGAACTTATTAATTATCTTAATAGCGCTGTATTCTACTTGGTAGTCCACTCGTTATAGTAGTTTGTATAATCTATCGACTATAGGGTATCTAAAGTATTAATAAATACGTCTTAGTTTAGCCTTTATAAGTTATAGAGGTGTAGAACGCTTATTATCTACTATAAATGTTATACTTAGGAGTTTAATCCCTTTTATAGGGATCTATAGATATCCCTATTTCTATTAAACATATACGCGCTTTTCTAACTTAGATATAAGCTTATTTATTATATTATTAAGGTAGACGCCGAGCTTATCTATATCCTTTAGATATATAAGAAAAGGGGTTAGCGTCTCTAATATATGGAAAGTTGTATAACTAATGTCGAGCTCTACTTTGACTGTTCTAAGTAATTATTTTAAATCCCTAGACCTGAAAAGTATATTTACTTCTCCTATATATAACTTGTTAATCTTAAGTAATTTAATTATCTTTTTTAGTATAAGGAATTGTTAGAGTCTAGCGGTTGAAACGTTAGTAGTTCTAATATCGGGTATAATCCCTTAGAATTTAGTCTTAGTATACTTATTAAGTATAAACTGAACAGCTTCCGTTTTCTCAGTATCTTTTTCGCCATCTTTATATAGTTGTTCGCTCTTAGTAACCAGGTAGAGGAAAGCTTGGTTTACAAAGTAAGTTACTACTATTTATTCTTCTTTAAAACTAATTACTAGTACTTTATTTCTACCTTAAGTTTAATCGGTCTTATAGTTATCTACCTGTACTTTAAGCTCGATATCTTCTTCCCTTACTTTGTATTTATCGTCTAAACCCTTATAATTAAGGAGGAACGCTATATATTATCCGTGATCTTTATTAATACCTTTTCGCTTAAGCTATTTGCTTTTAGCTATTACTTGTTCCTTTTAACTATATATAAAGGAACGGTAATCTGGCTGACTATAAATCCAACAACCTATTTTAGTATAGTTTTTGTTATAGTCCCCTTGCTAGAGCTCGTTTTGCTTTCTATATCTAGTAGCACCTCTAGGTTATTACATATATGTCGCCTGGTTTCTCTTAAAGCTTAAATCTATAATCGGGTTACTCTAATAGTTTCTTATAGGCCTAGCTTTCATTATAGTAAACCTATAGTCTATTAAGAATTAGCAATGTATACAATCTGCTTCCTTAATGTTAAGTATTTAGTAGAGTATAGCTACTAGCTCTTTAAAGCTTGTTAGTAGTTTATATAGGATAATCTTTAGCTTAGATACTCCTTAGTAGGCTTAGATTATATTTATAACTAGGAACTCCTTATAGTTATAGAGCAGACTAAGCCTGTATTAGCTTTATTAGAGTCTATTAAGCAAGATCTAGAGAATTTCCTTTATAGACTTGTTACTATTCTTGCTTTTAAGGTATATAGACTAGAAAGTAATAGTATTCTAGATGCGCAAGTAGTTGTTCTACTTAGTACTTATCTCGAAGTATCCCTTTAAGATACTATATAGTTAGACAAAGGAGATACTAAGAGGGATATAGTATAGGTAATATTCTTTAGCTTATCCTAAAAGTATATTCGGAAAAACAGTACCTAGTAGGCTATAATTAATCTGGAAAGTCCAGTAGCAGTATAGGAAGAAACGAACTTTGTTATTAAGGATATTATTATTAGACCTAGAATAGCTGTCCTTTAAGTCCTAAGACTTAATAAAATCGGTTAGGGTTTTTCGATTAATACTTATCTCGTTTATCTAGCCTATTTCAATCGGTAGGATAGCTATATACTTAGTACTTCTATATATGATATACTTATGCTAGGTATATCGCTCTTTATTGTCTGCTTAAGGTTAAGCGTATTCTGGCCTATATCTAGTGTTAATACCAGGGGTTTGCGCAGGTTACATAGGGTTCTATTATCCCCCTCAATTAGTTCCCTAGTTATAGCCTTAGTAGTTATCTTAGCTATAACCTTAGATATAACCTTAGCCGGCACTTTAGGTAGTTAGTAGGAATCTATAGCCTTTACTAGCGCCCTTACTAGCTAGCGGGAATCCTACTCCTATTACGCTTCTAAGTCTATAAATCGGAAGTATTATCTATAGGTCTGGATTTGGCGGGTAAAGGGTATTTCCGAACTGGCTATAGTTACCAGCATAGAGCGTTCCACTTTAGGCTGCTGTCTAACATATATCTAGGTCTTAGCTACTTACTAGTTAATCGTTGTTTATAATCGAGCTGCTTATTAGTCTATATTACTAGGTAGCATTTACAGCTATATTACCGATTTGTATCTCCCCCTATAGTACCTCCTATAGCTAGGTACTAATCTCGGATTCTTAGGTTGTTATTAGTACGATCTTCTTCCCCTTTTCTGTTTAAGCAGGAAGAGATATCGTTATATGCTATCTATACTTGGCCTAGATCGACGTTCTATAGATTTAAAGGAGTATATTAGGCTCTAGATTGTTAGACAGGTTATTAGCAAGTATTATAAGTCCCTTAAAGAGCTTCTGCCCTTTCGAGCTATCTACTAGGATATAGCTATTATTAAGCATTTAGTATAGTTATAAGTATAGTTTATTGTTCAACTTATTAAAGTAGTTAGCTGTCTAATCCTTAAAATCCAAGCGGAATTTTAAGTACAAATCTTCAGATTATCGCCCCTTATAAGTACTAAGGTAGGAGAGCGTATATAAGTCAAGTACTTTATCGCTATTATACTCTAGATCAATACGCTTTAGCAATCTATAGAAGGTTTAAGTATTAAATTTATTAATGCTTATAATAGGTAGCTAGGTAGGGAATTCTCGTTTAAAATACTCTTTAAGATCCTAGGCTATACTTAACGAAATACTTAGTATATAATAGAGGTTTGTCTTAGTATCCTCCCTTCTTAAGGTTCTATAAGTAGGAGGATCTTAGGACGTTATAGTATATTAATTATAATAGAGTTAGTTAGCAATATAGTTTTAGTAGCGTTTTCTTAAGTAACGCTTCCTTAGTCTAGAAGCTTAGGTCAAACTTCCTTAGCCTAGGAGGATAGGTTTACAATATTAGTTTTCTTATAAGCGATATTACTAAGTTAATAGGGTAGTTATCTAGTTGCCTGATCAATAGCCTTTAGTAAGCAAACTGTAATCTACTTAGTTAAGGTTATTAAGTACTCGACTAACTACCTTGCCGCTCTATATTACCCCTATATTGCAATATAGAGACAATACTAATTAGTGTTAGTAGGTTTCCAAAGATCGTAGGAATCTAAAACAATAAAAGTAAAGTAAATAGCAAGGAAATACTAGTTTAAGTTCTGGTTCTGGATTATTATATATGTCCCTCTATCTAGAGGGTAGTTGCATACCCCTTAAATACCTATATTAGAGCAGAGCGCTTATTAGTAACTATCATATAGTGCGCAGGTACGCTACTCGTAGCTGTCGTACAAGTAGCGCAGTATACGCCCTATTCCCTAGAGTAAGAGGTTAAGTGGCGCAGTACATGCCCTATTCCCTAGAGCAAGAGGCTTATGTGCTGCGCGGTCACGGGGATCAGCACCTAACCCCCCTTACCGCAATTAACAATAGTACTATTACTATAAAGACTGCTATAAAGCTTAGAACCTATCTAAGTAGAGAGCAAGTTCTATAAAAAGCGAGCTACGTCCTTTAGGGACTTTGAAAAGAAAACGTCTAGCTCTTAGCGCTAAACTATATTAAGAAAATCTAAAACCTAACTAGGGACCTTGATTATATAAGCTATAGAGTGAGCTTCCTTATTATCAACCTCCCCTTTAAACAGACCTTAAAGACTTAGATCTAGATCTAAGACCTCTATAGGGTTAACTACCTATAATAGGAAAGACGTAATACCAGGTGCTAGGGGCAGTAAGTAATAGACTCTGGTTTGTACTATTAGGGCTATAAATGTGTTCTCCCCTTATATAGAAAAGCTAGGCCCGACACCTAAAAACGAAAAACGAGTTTTTGGTCAAAACTACACCAAATCGCGTGTAACCACATCTATATGAACCGTCCGATTAAGGACATAACGCCTGCTAATTTTCGCTGTAGCGCTGTCGGTTGCGCGATAGCCTTAGGCGTGTGAAATGCAGAAAATGGCGAGCCTAGCTGCCCTTTTACAACTGTAATTTCCTTGCGTATAGGCTAATATAGATAGATAGATAGATTCTATTACGCTATCTAATCCCCGTAGGGGATATCTAGGTAGGCTGAACTAGTGCTATAGGAAAACCGTATAACGGGTGAAAAACCTATAACCGTACATAGGAAAAATAGGGGGTGTAATAGGGGGTAGGCCAATCTTTACCAGAGTAGATACCACCCCTTTAGGAGTATGAAAACATACTGCCTAAAGGGGTATAGGCTAGACCGCTCCTAGCCTCTAAGCAACAGAGTATTCTAGCAGCCTAGTAGCAATATGGCGAACTAGGGGGCGTACAGCGTTGCCGCCCCCTTTTTCAAGTCTATAGAGAAAGCTATATATATCCCCTCTTTCCCTCTCCTTAAAGGAGGCCGAAGGGTAGGCCGGGCGACCATCGAATATATGTCGGATATCCTCTATAGCCAGGTAGCAGCAACAGAGGGGGTTATTAACCCTAGACACCTTATAGGTATATAGAAATCCTCTTAGGCCTATCTTCCCTATATAGGCCTGTATTAGCAGCAAGCTCTTAGCCTTAGAGAGGTTATAGTGGCGTCTTTGGAAGGCCTTCTTAAAGGCCTTAGCTAGGTTCTCCTCTTGAAAGGTAGCCTTAGCTGATTTCTCTAAGAGGCTCTCTATATAGGGGTTATAACCAGAGGCCCTAGCCTCCTATAGATAGCGATCCTTCTAGGCAGTATAGAGGGGTTCCTTGTTAATAGCTTTCCTTAGTTATTAGTAGTGCTACTAGGCTGTTACCTCCTTTTTTCTTTCTTACTTTATATGCCCTTCTAGAGGGAGGCTAGTCCTAGGGGTCCTATTTCCAAGGGTAAGGCGTAGGGCTTCCTTCTGCTTAGCTACCTCTTTTCCTATAGCCCTATTTATCCTAGCCTAGCTAAAGAAGGAGAGGGCGTTAAGGTAGAGGTTAAGGGGAGGGACGTTAGCCTTATAGTAGAGGCTTTAGACCAGTGTCCTTTTATAGGCTCCTATAACCCTCCTTAGAGCCTCGTTTTCAGCTACTAGTAGGCCTCTGGTTATACCCTATGGCCTGTTTGGTATTATAGGTATAGGGGTATGCCAGGCCAAGGCTGCATAGGCTAGGACTAGCCTTACTACCGCTATATATAGGAGCCTAGTCTTTTCAATTCTAGGTCCCTAGGTCTTTCCAGCTAGCCTAGTAATAGCAAGGGACTGCGTTTTTAGCTTCTGCCGTAGGGTGCTGGCATAAGCCTTCCAGGTAAGCTTAGGGTCTAGCCAGACCTCTAGAAAACAGGCTTCTTTAGCTGGTTATAGGGGGGAGTCCTCTATTAGTCCTAGGTTTATAGGGTCGGTCTAGGGCCTCCTTCTAGGGGGGAAGTGTATAAGCTTGCTTTTTACTACTAAGAAGGTAACTCTAGCGGTTGTTACCCAGTCTAGGTACTCTTTCCAGGCCTCTTCTAGCTATCTAACTGTTGTTATAGCCTCTTTGCCAAAGGCTAGTAGGTTGGTATCATCTATATAGCCTATAGTAGAGATAATAGGGTATTTTCTCTCTAGCCTTTTATATAGGGGGTAGAGGTATAGGACTAAGAGGATTGGTAAAAGTGGTAAGCCTTAGGGTACTCCTGTTGGTACTGGGATTTACTGGCTTTATTAGCCGTTAAACAGGAGGCTGGTAGTCCTAGAGGAGAGGAATTCCTTTAGCCAGGTTAGTAGCTAGGTAGGTAGCCCTAGCTAGTCCAGTATAGCTAGGAGCCTGCTATAAGGAATACTGTCGAAATACCCTGATAGGTCTAGCTATAGAAGGGAGGCCCCGGCTTTATACTTCTATACCTCCTAGATCTAAGCTATAAAGAGGTGTATAGCTGATTCGGTGGATTTATAGCGGCAGTAGCCCTATTACGTTGCTAGAATTAGCTTAAAAGCCTTGGCTATGTCCCTTATTTTAGTCCCTATAACTTTCTCTAGGACCTTGCTAATACAGTTAAGTAGGGCTATAGGGCGGTAGCCTCTAAGGGTGTTATAGGTATCCGGCTGTTTTCCTGGTTTAGGAAGGACAATAGTAACCGCTTCCTTATATTCCTATAGATAGAAGCCATAGAGGAAGGATTTTAAGGCTAGTATAGTAAGGGCCTTATATAAGGGGTCGCTATAGGCCTTTAGAAAGCCTATAAGGAGTTCGTTAGGTCCTAGTACTTTCTAGGGTTTTATTGTTTTAATAGCCTCCTATATCGTCCGGCCTAACCGTCTAGCTAACCAGTAGCCTTAGGCCTATTAGGGGTTCCTCTAGGCTATCCTCTTAGAGGGAGGGGGGGAAGAAGCGTGCTAAAAGGGCCTCTACCTTCTCCTAAAAGGTACTAGCTTGTCCAAGGGTTAGTAGCTTAGAAAGGGGGGGGGCAGTAGTACTTCGTAGCCTAGCCTATCTTTCCAGTTGCTAGAGCTTTTCTGGTTTTTCTCTAGCCTCTTATAGAAAAGCCCTCTAGGTCTTTCTTTTACTCTCTCTTATAGCCTTTATTTGTTTCCTTTAGGCTAACTTATAGGTAGTAAGGAGGGCCTGGTTACTAGAGGAGCGTTAGAGCTATCTTTCTGCCCTTTTTCTCTCCTTAACTACCTAGTAGATTTCGTTGTTCTACTAGGGGGCGCTCTTCCTTCTAGTAGTTACTAGGGCTCCTTTAAGGGTTATAGCCCTAGCAATACGCTGAAGTTCCTCTAATAGTCGCCTATAGGCCTCCTAGAGCCCGGCTAAGTTAGAGAGGCGTAATAGATATCTATAGCCCCCTATATTATATATTAGGGAGCTGGCCTCTCTTGCTACCCCCTCTTTATCTATCTTTTTCTATTAGAACTGGGGGGGCAGTAATAGGGTTTCTATAGTCTCTAGGTCGATATCCAGTACCTAGGGGTAGTAGTCTAAGCGTAAGTATATATCTAAGCTAGTATAGGAGCAGGTAAGGCTACTACTAAGCTAGAAGTGGTCAATAGTAGAGGCCCTACCTGCTTAGCTCCTCTATAGCGCCCTAGTTATAATGCTATAGGGGGTACAGAGGGTAAGCCTCTATTCTGCTATTAATAGTAGTAGGTCTTCTAACCTAGGGCTAAAGCGGTTATGTTAGTCCTAAAGGGGGTGGTAAAGGTTAAAGTCCCCTACTAGAAGGTAAAGGCCTAGGTAGGCATTGATCTTCCCCCTTATTTCTTCTATAAGGGGGGTTAAGCTAGTCTGGGGTTAGAGGTCGTTATATAGGGACTAGACTATAAAGGGGCCGTTCTTAGTCTGTATAGTAGCCCTAGCCCAGTCTAGGCTAGAGCTGTAAGTCTATGTTACTAGTAGGAGTAATTTATAGATATAAAGTAAGGCCTGTCCGTTAGGGGTGAAAATAAGGTGGTAGGGGGCTGATCTAGGGTAGTATATAGAGTGCTGTACCTGCCTATTAATCTAGGGCTCTTATATAGCAAGTATTTCTTCTTTTACTATAGAAAGTAGTACTTCCTATACTTCTCTTAAGCCCTATACATTCCAGAGGTATACCTTTATATTTCCATCTCCTCTAGCTATATAGTTAGCTATAGTTGTTATATAGTAGTAGTAGCGTTAGCTAGTCTAGTATCTAGGTCTAGTCTAGGTCTAGCATCTAGAGGTCTAGGGGCTCCTATAGGCTCCAGGGTTCTAGTAGGTCTAGTAGCCCCTTTAGGGCTTATAGTTGGCGTAGAAAAGGGGGGGGTTTAGCTGCTTAGGTAGCTAAAGCAGGCGGTAATTATACTCTAGTTAGGGGTTAACCCTCTTAATACTATTAGTCGGCCCCTCTATCTCTTCCCTAAGACTATAGTATAGCCTTCCTTCCCCTCCTCTTATAATAGGGCCTACTAAGGGTATTGCTGCTATTATTGTTGTTATTGCTATTACTGTTAGTACTGGTATAGGGGCAGTTGGTCAACGTTAAAGGCCTTAGGCCTAGAACGTAGGTATCCCTTAGCCTATGCCTATGCCTCTTTTAAGCGGGGGCAGGCCTCTAAGCGGGTATGGTAAGCTTAGTGGCAGTTGTAGCAGCGGGGTGCCCTAGAGCAGGTAGGGGCTTCTAGCGTAGTATGGCTATTAGCGCTATAGTTATAGCAGATCTCTTCTCTGCTCCGACATACCTTAGCCTTATAGCCCTATTTCCAGTACCTTAGGCACTAAATAGGCTTAGCCTTGTCGATCTAGGGCTCTGCTTCTAGGGCTCGGCAGCTTTAGAAGACCCCCTTCTTATAGGCCTTCTAGGCTACCTCTAGGGAGGTAAAGGCTATTAGTGCCTTAACCCTAGTCTATTCTGGCCCTTAAGGGTGCCAGACCTTTGCCCTAACCGCTATAGGGTATTGTTTTTTAGCTTCTTCTAGTAGGCCTTCTTCTATAACCTAGTTATAGACTGTAAGGCCCTTAACCGCTATTACCTAGGTTGTTATATATAGGAAGGCCTTTTCGCTAAAGGCCCTTATAATCTAGGTAGTATTGCTTTCTAGGCTCTTCTTTATCTCTATATTCTCTATAACTAGAAGAAGGTTACTGCTAGAGAGTGTCCGAACCCTCTGAACTACTAGGCTAGAGGCCTATTATATAGCCTATACTACCTCTAGGGCAGATTTAGCAAGTACTTATTGTTAGGCTAAGCCTAGTCAGATAAGCACCTAGTGCTTAAGGCTAGGTCTAGTTACCTTACTAGCTGTTAGCTTACTAGCTATATTAGCCTAGGTAGGGGCTATAGGCTAGGAGTAGCTCGGCTATTACTGCTATTACTACTATTGTTACTGCTTGTAGTAGCTAGGCTGTTAAGGTTATTGCTAGTACTGTAGTTTAGGCGTTACTAAGGTAGTAGGGCGGTTCTAGGGTGCTAGAGCTGCTGCCGTTATAGCTAGGGCTTCTTTAGGCGGGTCCTAGAGCAAGGCTGTAAGGGCAATTTACCTGGCTTTAGTAGTTGCCTCTATTATACTATAGAAATTAGTACTGTCCTTAGCTAGGCTGATTATCCGGTCTAGAAGGCTAGAGAGCGTAAGGGCGAGCTTAGGGGGGCTAAGAGCAGCCTAGGCGGTTTTCTTAGTTACTAGGGTAATATGGCCAGCCTTGGTAGCATTATTATTGCTTCCTTCTTTTCCTATATTTTTTTCCGGTTTTTTCCCTAGTTTTTTCGAGGTTTTCTAGCTAGAAGGGGCTAGGGCTAGGGCATACTGACTGCCGTTTAGGCCCCTAAGAAAAGGGGTAAAGACGTTGGTTAAGGAGGGGGCGCTAATTATTAGGGCGTTGATAGTAGGGGGGGCGCTAGAGCTAGGTGCTATAGGTGCTATAGTTATAGCGCCTATAGCGGTCTCCTTAGCAGTAGTAAAGGCGATAGTAGTGGTTTAGCAGTCTTCTATTTCCGTATTGCTATTTAGGTAGTCTATACTTAGGGGTTGGTAGTCCGTACTTAGGGGCTGGCTTAGGGGGTTATTATTATTATTGTTAGCTATAGGTAGGGCAGGGTTACTAGGGCATAGAGCCTTATTAGCCTATGCGCGAGGAAATTGCAGTTGCAAGAGGGCAGCTAGGCTCGCCATTTTCTGCATTTTCGCACGCCTAGGGCTGTCGCGCAACCGACAGCGCTATAGCAAAAATTGGCGGGCGTTGTGTCCTCAATCGGACGGTTCGAATGGATGTGGTTGCACGCGATTTGGTGTGGTATTGACCAAAAACTCGTTTTCGTATGTTTGATGTCGGTCCTTTATAGGCTAATATAGCTCTACGCCCTAGCAACCCTGCCTTACCTATAGCTAATAATAATAATAATAACCCTCTAAGCCAGCCCTTAAGTATAGACTACCAACCCTTAAGCATAGACTATCTAAATAAAGATATAGAAATAAAAGACTGCTAAACTATTACTATCGCCTTTATTACTGCTAAAGAGACTGCTATAGGTGCTATAACTATAGTACTTACAGTACCTAGCTCTAGCGCCCTCTCTACTATTAACGCCCCTATAATTAGCACCCCCCCCTTAACCAACATCTTTGTCCCTTTTCTTAGGGGCCTAAACGGCAGTTAGTATGCCTTAGCCCTAGCCCCTTTTAGCTAGAAAACCTCGAAAAAGCTAGGGAAAAAATCGGAGAAAAATATAGAGAAAGAAGAAAGTAACAACAATACTACTAAGGCCGACTATATCGCCCTAGTAACTAAGAAAACCGCCTAGGCTGCCCTTAGCCCCCTTAAGCTTGCCTTTACGGTTTCTAGCCTCCTAGATCGGATAATTAGCCTAGCTAAGGATAGTACTAACTTCTATAGTATAGTAGAGGCAACTACTAAAGCCAGGCAAATTGCCCTTATAGCCCTACTCTAGGACCTGCCTAAAAAAGCCCTAGCTATAACAGTAGTAGCTCTAGTACCCTAGAACCGCCCTACTACCTTAGTAATACCTAAGCTATAGCACTAGCAATACCCTTAATAGCCTAGCTACTACTAGTAGCAACAATAGTAGTAATAGTAGTAACAGCCTAGCTACTCCTAGCCTATAGCCCCTACCTAGGCTAATATAGCTAGTAAGCTGATAGCTAGTAAGGTAACTAGGCCTAGCCTAGAGCGCTAGGTGCTTATCTAACTAGGCTTAGCCTAATAATAGGTACTTGCTAAATCTGCCCTAAAGGTAGTATAGGCTATATAACAGGCCTCTAGCCTAGTAGTTTAGGAGGTTCGGACGCTCTCTAGCGGTAACCTCCTTCTAGTTATAGAGAATATAGAGATAAAGAAGAGCCTGGAGAGCAATACTACCTGGATTATAAGGGCCTTTAGCAAGAAGGCCTCCCTATATATAATAACCTAGGCAGTAGCGGTTAAGGGCTTTATAGTCTATAACCGGGTTATAGAAGAAGGCCTACTAGAAGAAGCTAAAAAGCAATACTCTATAGTAGTTAGGGCAAAGGTCTAGTACCCTTAAGGGCCAGAACAGACTAGGGTTAAGGTACTAATAGCCTTTACCTCCTTAGAGGCAGCCTAGAAGGCCTATAAGGAGGGGGTCTTTTAGAGCTACTAAGCCCTAAAAGTAAAGCCCTAGATCGACGAAGCTAAGCCTATTTAGTGCCTAAGGTGCTGGAAATAGGGCTATAGGGCTAAGGTATGCTAGAGCAAAGAAGAGATCTGCTATAACTATAGCGCTAATAGCCATACTATACTAGAAGCCCCTACCTACTCTAGGGCACCCTACTGCTATAACTACTACTAAGCTTACCACGCCCGCTTAGAGGCCTGCCCCTGCCTAAAAGAGGCATAGGCATAGGCTAAGGGATACCTATATTCTAGGCCTAAGGCCTTTAACGTTAACTAACCGCCCTTATACTAGCACTAATAGCAATAGTAATAACAATAACAATAGTAGCAATACCCTTAGCAGGCCCTATTATAAGAGGAGGGGAAGGAAGGCTATACTATAGTCTTAGGGAAGAGATAGAGGAGCTGACCAATAGTATTAAGAGGGTTAACCCCTAACTAGAGTATAATTACTACCTACTTTAGCTATCTAAGCAGCTAAACCCCCTTTTCTTCCATACTAACTATAAGCCCTAAAGGGGCTACTAGACCTACTAGAACCCTAGAGCCTATAGGAGCCCCTAGACCCCTAGATGCTAGACCTAGACTAGACCTAGATACTAGACTAGCTAACGCTACTACTACTATATAACAACTATAGCTAACTATATAGCTAGAGGAGATGGAAATATAAAGGTATGCCTTTGGAACGTATAGGGCTCGAAGGAGGTATAGGAAGTACTACTTTCTATAGTAAAAGAAGAAATACTTGCTATATAAGAGCCCTAGATTAATAGATAGGTATAGTACTCTACCTACTGCCCTAGATCAGCCTTCTACCACCTTATTTTCACCCTTAATAGACGGGCCTTACTTTATATCTATAAATCACTCCTACTAGTAACATAGACTTATAGCTCTAGCTTAGACTAGGCTAGGGCTACTATATAGACTAAGAATGGCCCCTTTATAGTCTGGTCCCTATATAACAACCCCTAACCCTAGACTGGCTTAACCTCCTTTATAGAAGAAATAAAGGAGAAGATCAATGCCTGTCTAGGCCTTTACCTTCTAGCCAGGGACTTTAACCTTTACTACCCCTTTTAGGACTAATATAACTGCTTTAGCCCTAGGTTAGAAGACCTACTGCTATTAACAGCAGAGTAGGGGCTTACCCTCTATACCCCTTACAGCACTATAACTAGGGCGCTATAGGGGAGCTAAGTAGGTAGGGCCTCTACTATCGACTACTTCTAGCTTAGTAGCAGCCTTACCTGCTCCTATATTAGCTTAGATATACACTTATATTTAGACTACTACCTCTAGGTACTGGATATCGATCTAGAGACTATAGAAACCCTACTACTACCCCCCTGATTCTAGTAGAAAAAGATGGATAAAGAGGGAGTAGCAAGAGAGGCCAGCTCCCTAATATATAATATAGGGGGCTATAGATATCTATTATGCCTCTCTAACCTAGCTAGGCTCTAGGAGGCCTATAGGCGACTATCAGAGGAACTCCAGCGTATTACTAGGGCTATAACCCCTAAAGGAGCCCTAGTAACTACTAGAAGGAAGAGTGCCCCCTAGTAGAACAACGAAATCTACTAGGTAGTCTAGGAGAGAAAAAGGACAGAAAGACAGCTCTAACGCTCTCCTAGCAACTAGGCCCTCTTTACCGCCTATAAGTTAGCCTAAAGGAAATAAACAAAGGCTATAAAAGAGAGTAAGAGAAAGACCTAGAGGGCTTTTCTATAAGAGGCTAGAAAAAAGCCAGAAAAGCTCTAGTAACTAGAAAGATAGGCTAGGCTATGAAGCACTACCGCCCTACCCCCTCTTAAGCTACTCACCTTTAGATAAGCTAGTACTTTCTAGGAGAAGGTAGAGGCCTTTTTAGCATGCTTCTTCCCCCTCTCCCCCTAAGAGGATAGCCTGGAGGAACCCCTAATAGGCCTAAGGCTACTAGTTAGCTAGACGGTTAGGCCGGACGATATAAAGGAGGCTATTAAAACAATAAAACCCTAGAAAGTACTAAGACCTAACGAACTCCCTATAGGCTTTCTAAAGGCCTATAGCGACCCCTTATATAAGGCCCTTGCTATACTAGCCTTGAAATCCCTCCTTTATGGCTTTTATCTATAGGAATATAAGGAAGTGGTTACTATCGTCCTTCCTAAACTAGGAAAACAGCCGGACACCTATAACACCCCTAGAGGCTACTGCCCTATAGCCCTACTTAACTGCATTAGCAAGGTCCTAGAGAACGTTATAGGGACTAAGATAAGGGACGTAGCTAAGGCTTTTAACCTGATTCTAGCAACATAACAGGGCTACTGCTGCTATAAATCCACCGAATCGGCTATATACCTCCTTATAGCTTAGATCTAGGAGGTATGGAAGTATAAAGCCGGGGCCTCCCTCCTATAGCTAGACCTATTAGGGTATTTCGACAGTATCCCTTATAGCAGACTCCTAGCTATACTAGACTAACTAGGGCTACCTACCTAGCTACTATCCTGGCTAAAGGAATTCCTCTCCTCTAGGACTACCAGCCTCCTATTTAACAGCCAAAAAAGCCAGCAAATCCTAGTACTAACAGGAGTACCCTAAGGCTTACTACTTTTACCAATCCTCTTAGTCCTATACCTCTGCCCTCTATATAAAAGGCTAGAGAGAAAATACCCTACTATCTTTACTATAGGCTATACAGACAATACCAACCTACTAACCTTCGGCAAGGAGGCTGTAATAATGGTTAGACAGCTAGAAGAGGCCTGGAAAGAGTGCCTAGACTGGGCAACAACCGCTGGAGTTATCTTCTTAGTAGTAAAGAGCGAGCTTATACACTTCCCCCCTAGAAGGAGGCCCTAGACCGACCCTATTAACCTAGGACTAATAGGGGACTTCCCCCATAACCAGCTATAGAGGCCTGTTTTCTAGAGGTCTAGCTAGACCCTAAGCTTACCTAGAAGGTTTACGCTAGCATCCTATAGCAGAAGCTAAAAACGCAGTCCCTTGCTATTACTAGGCTAGCTAGAAAGACCTAGGGACCTGGAATCGAAAAGACTAGGCTCCTATATATAGCAGTAATAAGGCTAGTCCTAGCCTATATAGCCTTAGCCTAGTACACCCCTATACCTATAATACTAAATAGGCTACAGGGTATAACCAGAGGCCTACTAGCAGCCGAAAACAAGGCCCTAAGGAGGGTTATAAGGGCCTATAAAAGGACACTGGTCCGAAGCCTCTACTATAAGGCTAACGTCCTCCCTCTTAACCTCTACCTTAACGCCCTCTCCTTCTCTAGCCAAGCTAGGATAAACAGGGCTATAGGGAAAGAGGTGGCTAAGTAGAAGGAGGCCCTATGCCTTACCCTTAGAAATAGGACCCTTAGGACTAGCCTCCCTTTAGGAGGATATACAAAGCAAGAAAGAAAAAAGGAGGTAACAGCCTAGTAGTACTACTAACAACTAAGGAAAGCTGTTAATAAGGAACCCCTCCATACCGCCTAGAAGGATCGCTATTTATAGGAGGCTAGGGCCTCCAGTTACAACCCCTATATAGAGAGCCTCTTAGAGAAATCAGCTAAGGCTACCTTCTAAGAGGAGAACCTAGCTAAGGCCTTTAAGGAGGCCTTTCAAAGACGCTACTATAACCTTTCTAAGGCTAAAAGCTCGCTGCTAATACAGGCCTGTATAGGGAAGATAGGCCTAAGAGGATTCCTATATACCTATAAGGTACCTAGGGTTAATAACCCCCTCTGCCGCTGCTACCTAGCTATAAAGGATATCCGACATATATTCGACGGTTGCCCGGCCTACCCATCGGCCTCCTTTAAGGAGAGGGAAAGAGGGGATATATATAGCTTTCTCTATAGACTTGAAAAAGGGGGCGGCAGCGCTATACGCCCCCTAGTTCGCTATATTGCTACTAGGCTGCCAGAATACTCTGTTGCTTAGAGGCTAGGAGCGGTCTAGCCTATACCCCTTTAGACAGTATGTTTTCATACTCCTAAAGGGGCGGTATCTACTCTGGTGAAGATTGGCTTACCCCCTATCACACCCCCCCTTTTTTCCTATATACGGTTATAGGTTTTTTACCCGTTGTACGGTTTTCCTATAGCACTAGTTCAGCCTACCTAGATATCCCCTACGGGGATCAGATAGCGTAATAGAATCTATCTATATAGAAAAGCTATAAGTAGGAGAGGACGAAGAAAATATAATAGGCCTAATACTATAAGAAGTAATATCGAAAAGCCGGCTTTTCCTCCCTTCTTCTGTTAGAAGAAAACGCATCTTGACTTTCTCTTCCTCTAGCTAGACGTAAGTATAGCTTGGCATAGAGAGAGAGTTGAAAAAGGGTTTAAAAGCCTTATTGTACTTAGCCTTGTAATTACACTTCTATTAGAGATAAGCAGGGTAGAACTTAGTATTATATACCTTATAAAGTGCTTAAATAAGGTAGAAAAGGGCGCCTTCCTTATAGGCCTTTATTACTAGGACTAGGTTAATCTAGTATAGGTTGTAAGGTAGGTCTTCTCTATGGATTTTCTAACTAAGGTAAGTGTTTGCCCTAAATATATATCCAAGCCTAAGTTTATTGTTAGTCTCTATTAGATTATATAAGCTAGTATAGTCCTATTAACTATACTAGTAGCAATAGATCCTTTTAAGAGCCTTATACCTTTGATTAGTATTAGAGCAAAAAGGCCTACTAGTGTAACTATTAACTTTACCTAGCTCTATATTCTAAAGCAAAGTATACGCTATAAGTAAAGGAAGATCGACCTATTTATCTAGACAGAGGTAGTAGTATTAGGGTTTATAATACCCTTGCCGTTTAGCTATATCTTATTCCTCTTTTAGGTATACTATCTGATTTACATTAATCGTAAAGCTTAGTCGGTCGTTCAGCTTATCTCTTAGACGTATAACCGATTTTACTATAGGGTCTATCTTGTTTAGCGAGATTCTAAGTAAGGCTATCTAATTACATAGGTCTTAAACAGCTTTCTTAGTTACCTTGTTACCTTGCTTCTATAAAAGGCTAGTAGTATAAAGCTTTGTTACTATCTTCTAGGTATTAGTAAGTTAATTAAACTATATTTCCTTAACTATTAGTAGCTTTAAGATAATTTTAACTAGTTTCTAGCTAGTACTCCCTTAATTAGAGAATAAGACCTAGTTCTTACTTACCTAAGCAGACTTAGTTAACTTAAACAAGAGGTTTTAAGAAGAGATAGAAGAAAAAGGCTTTTCAACTTTAGCCGAAAGGAGATTGGTCTTCCTACTATTATCATTACTCTTATCTAAACAGACATCTTAGCTTAGTAGTTCGATCTAAGTTAGTACTCCTTAGTAGATAAATCCTTTAAATAAAACCGCTAATACTAGGGATTAAAAGTTTTCCTAAATAGCTTTATACAAGTCCTATATAGGTATAGTACCTCTAAGGCAGTATCCTTAAATAAGTAAGTATTAGTAATCCTTAGGTAACTTTTCCTAAAAGCGTTAAGGGGTATCTTTCCGAATAAGGTCTAATTTAGTAGCTAGTATCCAGGTAATTATAGCATTAAGTTCTTCTATAGCCCATTTAATCTATATAGCTGAGATGTTTAAGATAGTATACTTATAAAAGCGGTTAAGCTGCTTAACAGGGTCCTCCAACGCCTTAGGGTTAAAAGCCTACTAATACTTAAGCATTATCCTATAAAGTTCTTAATATATCGTTACTCCTTTGTCCTTAATTATAGAGATAACTTTATAATATTAGTTAGAATTGTACTACCTCTTCTACTAAGTAAAGTTCTCGATATTAGTCGCTATACTATAGTCCTTATAAGCATTGTTAAAAGCCTATAAGTAATCTGTAATATTAGTACTATAGAATTGTCTACCAAGCCCTTTAGACTAAACAGATAGGAAGCTAATACTCTATATGGGATTTAACTAATAAAGAGCGTTGGTTAACATTCTAACTATAGTATCTAACTAGTCCTAGGTACTAGTATCTATTTCCAACGTACTACTAGAGAGTAGTAATAAGAAAGATTCTACTTAAGGAGGAACTAGGGGAGAGAGGTTATAAAAGGAAAAAAGGGCTCTAGCTTTATAAAGCTAGTTTCTAGTAAAGTCTGTTATCTAATTAGACAAGTCTTATAATCCTACTACTAAAGGAGTAGAGTTGCCTATAAATCTGTAAAGTCGATGGATTTCTCTCTTTAAAAGGATATACTCTAGGAAATCCTATTAGATAAGGCTTTTACTAATAAGTAACTAAGTAGAGGGTTGATATATAATTATACTAGGTAGTAAAATATCAATACTCGGTCTAGCTGAATATATTATAGACTTAAAGTCTCTAGAAGAAGTTAGGAAAGTACTAAGGAGTATATCAATAGATAATAGATACAAAGTACAGTTGTCGTTCTTCTAATCAGACAAGCCTTAGTTTTATTGATATAAGGAGCTACTAGTAGCTTCTATTAATTTGTCGATAGACTTTATCTAGGGGGAATTTAGAAGGGATTGGATTGTAGAATAGAGGAGAGATATAGGGCAAGAGAGGAAGGATATAGTCTACTACTATAGTATAATTATAGCAACATTATACCTACTCTATCTTTACAAAAAATCACTTATACCTAGTTCCTACCTAGTAAAAACTCCTTCTTCTTCTATTATAAAATCAAATATATCTAACTCTTTAAAAAGCTTATATTAAATAGATCTATAACTTAGTCTATCTCTTTACTATATACTTAATTAGTCGAGCCCTATACTATATACTCCTACTAGATAGGAAGTAAGTAATACTTGTTTTGCTAGTTTGAATATATACTACTAAGATACCTTAGATATGCTTAGTTATGTTCCTCCTTTGTTTAGAGAACAAAGAAGGTAGTCCTAAAAACATAACTAAAAGCCTAGTACTAGAGCTATCCTAACTTCACTTTCCTATTGCCCCTGCCCCTTATTATATACCCTAGGCATAGTAATCTTGCGAATCGTTATTGCTATATAGGGGTACTACTTCTAGATAAGTACTAAGACGACGCCTTTGTCTAGATTAAGACTAACTAGCTAATACCAGCTAGTTAACCTAAGAAGCTAGAACGAAAAGGACTCTATAATATCTATAACCCTAGTATGTATAGAGGTGGCAAAGCAATACTAGATAGTAAGCTAAGCCTAATCATTCAGTAATACAGCCTAACCTAAGATAACTCCTCTTATTTCAACTAGGGGTTTATAAATGCTAAAATGAGTTAGGATAGCTAGCTACTTATCTAGATAGAAGGGGAAATCAAAGATAAGGCCATGTTCCTAAGTTATAAGCAAGGTCTATATATGTAGCCCTAGTATCGAAATCTTCTATAGATATAGGAAATCTCTTTACTAAGCTCTAATCCTTATATAGTTGCTAATACTAGAAATGTCGAATAAAGGGAAAAGGAACCAAAGATAAGAGTTATATAAGTTATATCTAAAAGAGACTCTTATAGCTGATATACCTAATAGAACAAGAGGAAGGGGGGGTTTAAGTACTTCCCTACTCCTTTCGTTTAATATAAGGTATATCTACTAGACTGCTTAGATAACTAAGTTTCCAGGATAGCTAAGATTATACTTATCTTAAGCTTAACTGATATATCAGGTCTTAAACCGTTATATAACCTACAACTAATATAACTGTTATACTAAGTGAAATTGTCGTTGTCTAATTAGAGGTTAGAGGCCTAGAAACACTATTCTAAGTTGTTGGAGCAGAAAAGTCGAAATAGTGGTCCTATTAATACTATACTACAGAGTTGTCTAGCTAATAGTCTATAGGTTATCCTTATCGATAGTAAGATAACCCTAATATAAGTAAGGCCTACTTATATATGTTAGAGCCCTTACTTAGTTCATTCCTAGCTAAGCCTCTATATAAAACAGAGTAGCAGACCTATAAGAAAGTAGGAGCAGCTGTCTAAAGGTAGTAGGTAGCTATATATCGAACAGCTGTCTAGATAAAAGGATAAGAGGTATATACATACTAAGGCTATAGTCACCCTGATTAGAGGAGACTAAGGTAGAAAGGTGTAATAGAACTAAGTAAATAGGCCAAAGTAGCCTAAAGGCAAAAAGTAGATGGAATATCTAGATGGGTAAAATGTAACTGTAAAACTGTAATAATTGGGTAATGATTGATTGATATCTATAAATATAGGAAGGAAAGCCAGCTTCTTATACTATTATCCTCCTTATACTGCTAATTCGCAATCTTATTATCAGCCTAGAATAAGATAAGGGGCGGAAAAGAAAGACCAGCCTTGTTTACCTACTCTACTGCATAATAGAAGAGAGAGTGGATATGGGTCTCCTCTAAACAGAGGAAAAAGAAGAAGAAAGACAAGTGGCGGCTAGTCGTGCACTAGCTACGCCGATCCATTATCCAGTTATTAGAGCTAGGGGTTTTTAAATTCCTACCTAGGAGTCTATTACCTTCTAACTGTAAGCTTATTACCTGTCGAAATGTTCTTAAGGTTAAAAAGGACGCTAAAAACAGGCCTATTGAATATAAATCTCGGTTAGTAGCTAGGGGCTTTATATAGGTAGAAGGCCTAGATTACACTATTACCTACGCCTCTACCAGTATACTACCTACTTGGCGTATACTTCTAGCTAAAGGTGCTGTTCTAGACTAGGAAATAGAACAAGCTGACTTTATAGGGGCATTTCTTAACAGCGCTCTTAGAGAATAAATATAAATGGAAATCCCTGAAGGACTATTAGACCTAGCGGCTTCTAATAAGGCTATTTATAAGCTTTTACTGAAATACGGCTATAATCCTTCTACTCCTAATATTATTAAACTATCTAAAGCGTTATACGGTCTGAAATAAAGCCCTAGAGAGTGGCAAGATAAGCTTAAAATCTTACTTAAGAGCCTAGGCTATCTCCCTCTTGTTTCAGATCCTGGGGTCTTCTATAATGCTAAAACCTGCCACTTTATTGTTACCTATGTAGATGACTATCTATTTATAGGGCCTGATATAGGCTATATAACTGATTTAAAGAAACGGCTTAATAAGGGCTACGCTATAGAAGACTTAGGGCCTGCCGCCTATTTCCTAGGCGTGTAGATTATAAGGGATAGACCTAATAGACGCCTGTAGCTTAACCAGTCATAGTATATAGAAGAGGCGGTTAGCCGCTTTAACTTAGCCAATTCTAAGCCTATATCTATTCCCTTATAGCCGGGGCTAGTAAGTCAACTTCAACTAGAGGAAGATATTGCTAGCCACCTCTGTAATTCTACGGAAATTAAGCTCTATCAAAGCCTAGTAGGAACAGCTATACAAATAATGCTTATTACTAGGGTGGATATTAGCTTTACCGTACAGTGGCTCTCTAGGTCTTTAAATAGACCTACAAAATCACACTTAAACGCTGCTAAAAATCTTTTTAAGTATCTTAACAGTACTAAAGACTATAGCATCTGTTTTAGCTATAACGGAAATACAGTAGCTGATCTAGGGCCTAAGCTTAGTAATAGTAGTAATACAACTACTAAGCTTAGTAGAGACTTTTACTCTAAGGAAGGGCCTAGGCCCCTAACTACTACCTCTACTACTATAGTAGATTCTAGAAATGGTAAAGATAGTAGCCGGACTTCTATAATTAATAGTAGTCTAGTCCCTATAGGCTTTAGTGATTCTGATTTTGCAGGGGATAAGGCTACTAGTAAATCCACCTACGGCTTTCTATATAAGTTAGCCGGTAGGCCTATTAGCTGGAAAACAAAAAGAGCTACTAATATTGCTCTCTCTACCCTAGAAGCTGAAACTGATAGACTTACAGAGGCTATACGCGAAGTACAGTGGATTATAGGGCTATTTTCTGAACTACATAGGCCTATAGACCACCCTATTACCCTCCATGGAGATAATAAGGGCTCTATTACGGTAGCTAATGACCCTGCTCTACACGCTAGAACTAAGCATACCCTGCTGAAATTCCAGTACGTTAGAGAGCAGGTTAAGGCTAAAATAGTCACTATTATATATCTTAATACTAAGTGTATGCCGGCTGACGGACTTACTAAAGCCCTACCAGTTAGTGGCTTTCAGTCTTTTATTAGGCTTTTAGGCCTACAACCTAACGGAGCTTTTGACTAAGCTACCCTCTACCCCTATATATATATATATTCTATACTATATATATAGAAGGCCTGGCTTAGCCTGATTAGCTAATAAGACCAGTCAATAGTACCGGCTACTTTACAGCCCTCTAGAATTACCTAATTCCTCTATATAGCCCTAAAAGGCTTATAAGGTCCTAGTTACTGTAGTACAGTTCTATAGGCGCCCTCGTGCTGGCATCAGCTCCCTGCGGCGTTAGGGGGGCCTATATTACTCTAGCTACGTCTAGAAGTACTCGAGTATATAGTATAGCTATATGTGGGAAATATAGGCTCCGGCTATTACTAGTAGTATACTTTCCTTTAGAGGGGGATTTACTATATAACCTTGTTAAACGTGCAAAATAAGCTATAGCGCTCTAACGGTTATAGCTTAGGCAAAACGGATTTCAGTTCTCAAACTACTAGATATATAGCTATATTCTGAGGGTGGACCCATTTTTGTGGATACCGCTGACTAAGCTATATATGCCACTATATAGCCTAGAAATAGCTTTAAAAGGCTCTTCTATTTTTAGATTTATGCCCCACTTTTGAAGAGACAGCCCCCTTAGGCTGTATAAGCGCTAGAAATAGCCTTAAATGGCTCTTCTACTAGGTCACCTACCTACCCTGTACCTACCCTGCACCGAAAGCAGGGAAAACAGAACTTATAGGAAAAGTCGTGCAGCTTACCCTGCACCTTAGGTGGCCGTGAGTCGATTATTTAAAATCGCCAGCTTATTTGGTTTTTCGGGAAGGCGCCATGCACCTACTAAGGCGCTCCTGCCGTACGGAAGGCAGGAACGGTCCTGGGGGGTATATATAGGAAAGGAAATCGCAAAGCCTTACCTACTGGACTATAAATCAAATTACTACGTTACCTATAACTATAAGCCTTTTAGGCCTAAAAGACCCACTGAAAGCCGTGATATATAAGCTTAAAGCCCCTATAATATAGCGCTATAGCCTATAACTATACCGTTATATAAGGACTTTTATAGAGGGAATATATTAAAGGGCCCTACTTTACTATATTAGCACATACCTAGGAAGTGCTATTTAGGCCATATCAACGCTGTTGCTGCCCCTACGTACCCTATACGACTACTACTAGTAGGCTATAGTGCTTATAGATCCTTAAATAGGATTACCCATTCTAATAAACCTGTTATTTCCTTACTATATCTTAAAAGAATGGAGTAAAAAAGGGCATAAAATTCAAAACCGCACTAAAAATTATTTTCTCTATAAGAGGATAAAGGCGTTTATAAGCCCTTTACTCCTTCTATACTCTTGTGCGTCTATTAGTCGCTGGGGTATAGAATATTTATATATTATATATCACTATACGCCTTTAAGCTATAGTACCTATACCTTAAGGTATAGGTTTGATTTCAACATCATATATATTCTTACTTCTTTCTATATATAATAGGGGTTTTGTCGATTCGCTCTCACTGCAGTGAAAGGCTTCCGGTAGATAGTAAGGAACAAGAACAGCAAGACAGAGAAAGAGCAAAATAACAAATACGATTCCTATGGTGTTGATTGATTATGTATGTCCTCTCTCCCTCTCTTTCTTGCTCTTCTAGATACGGGGCGTTGTAGCCCTATATCCTGACTAGGGTTATGCCTCGCGCTAGTATAGGGGTTATGCCCTATATCTAGCTATTCCCTTACTATAACCAACCTATACCAGCTACGATAGCCTGCTAGTAATCGATACTAGCTCTCTTTTCTTTTTAGTTACGGTCTATCCTTATAGAACATCCTTACCTGCAGTCCGCCACTTAACGTACTTTGTCTGTATAAGACAAGGTACGTATTACGTCCTATAATCAATTCTTAATACGCCCTATTCCTATAAGACAAGTTGCATATTGCGTCCTATAAGCACTATATAAAGCGTATATTACGCTTTGTCTACCGCGATATATCCGCGTTGCCTATTACCGTGCTAATCCTACTATATAACCACCTTTTATCTCCTTTTCCCTTTTCTTCCTTAGCTATAGCCTGCCTATCCCTTAACTAATTAATAACGCCCTTTTCTGCCGGCATTGTCTTCTTGTTGTTATATACTCCTAGACCGCCTGCTATAGAATAAATGGAACAATAGGCTAGCCTGTACTTCTAACATAGTCCTTCTCTTTTAAGTCTTGCTAATAAAAATGTATATATATATAGCCTGCTTGCCCTACTACTACTACTACTATGATTCGTTGTTTGCTGACTTACTTATAGCTAATATAAACTCCTTTTCTAACTTGGACGACTTAGTATATACTATCCTAGGTAAGTACTTTATTATTATCCGCCGTACTAGCTTTATTATCCGCCATATATACGTTATATCCTATATATTATTAGTATAGGCGTGTCTTGTTTATTAACATCCTAGTATAATATAGGCATATCTACTACGCCCCTAGCCCCGGCGCCTATACCGGCCAAGCTAGCCAAGATCACGCCGGCTATACGTCGCGCAGCCGCTTATAAGGCTAAGCAGCACAAGTCGGCCAAGGCCTGTGCTACGGCAGGTAGGGCAGTGGCTGCTAAGCGCCGTAAGAAGTACAAGGAGGCTATGGCTAATACCCGGGCTAGTAAGCTGGCTAAGAAAGAGGGCCCGCGGCGCTCTAAGCGTACTATCGGCAGTAACGCCGGTAGATATACTACTAATTCCAGCCTTACAGCTAATAAGGACGATAATAACGCTTATAATAGGGCGTACGTACCCCCTATTAATACAGAGGAGGAGGAGGGCAGTAGCGGCAATAACGATAGTGTTAACAGTAGTACTAGCAATAGTGCTAATAAAGGTAAGGGTAGCAGCGCGTATAAGCGTAGTAAGGGTACTTTGTACTGCAAAGGTAGGTTTTAAAGCGCGGCTATACTTTGGAATATAGCTGACATTTTTGTGATTTCTAGACACGCTGTTATACAAGCGATAGCGTATTGCGTCCTACCCCTGTAGCCCCCCTAGTACGCCCTATACTAATATATACATCTACTATATCTAGGTAGTAATAGCTAGCAAAGGCTAGGGTCCTAATAACGTATAGTGTTAGGACTAGTATTGCTGGGATTATGTTAGGGTTGTTAGCGGCTATTATTAGTCCTACTTAGCCGGCGGTAGTTATAAGCTGCTATAAGCGCTTTGTCTTATATAAATGAAACTATAGTCGTACTCTAATTTGCCTATATAGCTCTGCGTTAGCGTGCCCTATTATAGTGTACTATCTTAAAGTCCTTATGGCTTTTAAGCCTGCCTTTGCTATAAGTCCTCCCCTCTATCTTCTTAGCGATATACTGACTTGTTAAAGGCTACTAAGAAGCAGTAGTATAGGGACTAGTAGGAGTAGCAGTCTACTATCCACTATATTCTTATACTATCTAGTAGTAGTAAGAAGGAGGCGGACTTAGTAGGGATAGGGAAGAAGGCCTTATAAAAGGCCTATATATAGGCGTCGGCCTATATAGCTAAAGCACTTTTATTGTTAGCGGTATAGGGGGAGGAGGAGGAGGAAAATATAAAAATATAAAAAATGTGAAAGTATATTGCGCTTTGTCTTATAGTCCTGCTATACTTATTGCGTTTTATACTTCTGTTTTATAGCATATCTGTGCCTTATCCTCTCTCCTCTTCTACAGCGTATTAGCGTATAGCATATCCTGCCCTTACTATCTTTCTTTTATCAGTGCGCTATAGCTGCTATATGGCAATTATCGCCGTGTTATCTAACCTTCTATATATATCTTAGCCGCGTTATTATCGACTAGCGCTATAAGTACCTAGTTAGGTAGTCTTTTCGTTATAGCGTCTGTTAGGTTGTCCTCCCTTTTAATCCACCTGACCTCCTAAATCTCTCTATTCTTATAGCTCTACTATAAAGCTATAATATCGATTATAAGGCGCTTTTCGATAGTATTACCAAGCTTGATAAGGCACTTGTATAGACTAAAAGAGTCTATATAAAGAATAATCGGAAGGTTAGCCCCTAGGCTAAGGCGGGTAAAAATCGTAGAAATAGTCCGCTGGACTATAAAACTAATATCAAAGCCGGCTACTATCCTGTAGATCTTGCTAGCTAGTATGCTTCTCGTTACCCTCTTGCACTTTATTGAGGACTAGTAGACTATATTTCTGTAAATTCAAAAAGCAGCCTCTCCTAGTACATTATCTTTATTAGCTAGTAGTATAATATAGCCGATCTAAGAAGTTAGGTCTATGTTATTAGCAAAGGATCTATTAATAAAGATAAAGAGCTTAGCTATAGTAAGATCCAAAGCGTGATAAACTAGGCCTTTTTCTACGTTATCTATCTGCTACTAGATCCAGGCGTTAAGGTGCTTGTAGTCCTCTAGCTAGGGCTGCTGGGCTTAGGTAGCTACGGCTAAGTCGAAAGCCGCCTTTAGCTGGCAGATAAAGGCCAAATAAGCCCTCTAAGCATGTTACTTAACGTATTACTAAGCGGGCGTTGCCCCCTTTGTATTAATGAGGGACAGGCGTTTACCCTGCCCTTTTTACTATATTAAAAGGTTGCCGTTGGAGAGGTAAAGCTGGTAGCTGTTAAAATCTACCTTAAGCCTATCTACTACCTTAGTAGCCGGCTTTAACTTAAAGCCGGCTTTTTCTAGCTCTTCCTCTTCTAACTGGGAAAAGGAATTATCCCTAATAATAAGGGTATCGTTGGTTTGCAAGCTAACAAGCCCAAATCCCTTTCCTAGTATAGCAGTAGAAATCAGAAGATAAGGATTAAAAGAAGAAGACTAAAGACTAAGGTAATTTATATACTACTATATATAGGTAGTAAACTAGTAAAGCCCTGCCTCTGCTATACCGTATAGCGGGCGGTTTACCTGTAAAACAGCGCTAGTAGGATATTTACCCTAAAGCTCTTTGGGCAGATAAAGGAGTATTTTTCGGTTTAGGGCTGTCTTAGACTATATATATACCTGTATTATATCCCGTAACTATAGGTATAGCCTAAAATCGTAAAGAAGAGAAGGGTAAAGGGCAAGTAAAATCCGCTAGGTATACTGTTAGATGGTCGGTAACTAGGTAAGAAGACTATTCTTTCCTGGATTACTATACCCTTGGGCTACTAGCCTTGATTTTTTATATAGGCTAGAAGTCTTGTTCTTTACCTCCTAAACTATCTTTAACTTAAATACCTTAACGCTATAGAGGTCCTTTAGTTCTTAGATCACCTTAATAACGCTGTTTTTAAGGAGGGCGTTAATCTCGGCCTTGTCTAAGGCCTTAAACAGCTTACCTAGCATGGTAATCTTGCCTTAGTACTGTAATTCCAGGGCTAGGGCATAGTCCTTCCTCTCCTTCTTAGAAAGGAAGAGTCCTATAGGGACTTAACTTACAAGGTCCCTACCTAATATAAGGGCGTGGCTATAGTCTGAAATAGTAAAACATAATGTAAGTTATAGCTTGTCCAGCATACTAGAATTACAGGTTGTCCGTCTAAGTCGTAGTATATTATTCGTTAGCATAGGCCGTGCCTTGTCCTAGGGTTTTACAGCGTAAGTTGTACTATATCTAGGCAGTACGTCGGGTTATAGGTCTATAATCTCCGGTAAAACCCAGGCCCCTCTTTCTCTCCTAGGCCAGCCCTACCTTTTTAGTAGTATAGGGTTAGGGTAGACGAACTTTTCCGTTATATCCGGATCTTCTAGGTCTTTAGCGTCCCCCTCCTTCTACAGCCCCCCTTATAGCCCCCTCTATAGCTCCTAGCAGTACGGTTTTACAACTGTACTCTTAAAGTCCGTAGTACTGTTAACTATATTTATAGTTATAAAAGTCTCTAACACCACTAACATCTTATATAGCCCAGTCTACCTGTTATTTTCACAGTAGACTCAGACTTTCTAGCTAATACCTAGCATACTAGGTAGTACTACCTTAGTATTAGGGCTGTTTTAGCGGCTAAAAGCCTTTCTAATAGCCCGCTTACCTTACTACCTTTTAAGCTTAGCTATCGCTTTTTTAATAGCTTCTGCCCTTATAACTTGATCTGGACTTAGTAGCGAATTTCCAGTTAGCTAGGGAAAAGCACTAAAGACCAGTAGGGTAGGGATTAAACTACTAGGCTCTGCTATATTATTAACAGCAGAGACTACAGCTTGTAAGCTAGCTGTTTTCGATATAGTAGTACCGGCCTTTTCCTGTATAATCTTATATACCTAGCGTAGTAGGGCGTAGTAGCGCTCTACCTTCCCTACTAAGTTATAAGCCTTAACTAGGACGTCCACTACTATAATACCGGCTAATTTCGCCTCTACCTAGAATTCCTTAGCTACGAAATTAGTCCCCTAGTTATAACGAAGGATATCTAGCAGTCTGAGATATATGTCTATCTAACACTCCTTTAACCGTTCCTAAGTCTCTTTTGCCGTTATATCCTTTAGAAAATAGGCTGCTTGAAAGGAGGTAGCTGTATCGACTATATAGAGGACTTTCTAGCTATTAAGATCTAGGATATCTACTACTACCTTATAGTTAAAGTGGATATTGTCTTTAAGCGTGAATTTAAAACGCCTAGGTACCGGCCCCTTAACCTAGTAGAAGTGGTAGAACTTATTGATAAGCTCTAACGCGCTGTGTTCCACTTGATAGTCAGTACGGCTAAGGAGCTTATACAGCTTTTCTACTAACAGGTAGCTGTAATGTTGATGAATTTACTATAGCTGGGATTCTATAAGTTCCGTTAAGCGCGGTTGTGCTTTGTCCTATATAAACACGGCGTATACTATGCTGTTAAGTGCCGGGATCTATAGGTAGCCCTATCTTCGGATAATCGGGATCCGCTGTTTACCCTTGACTATAGTATCTGTTGTATTGTCTAGGTATACCCTAAGCTAATCTATATCTTAAAGGTAAAGAAGAAAAGGGGTAGGTATATTTAGAACGTAGAAAGTTGCCTTCCTAGTAGTAGTATCTACTATAACTATACTAATAGATTCCTTTACTTTACCTAGGCCGAAGGTAATACTAGCCTCTCTAGCCTTTACCCTGTCGATATAGATACCGGGTACTTAGCGTTGTAGGGCTAGTACTTGATATATGCTGGCAGTCGAAAAATTAGCAGTACCTATATCCGGCATAATACCCTGGAATACCGTTTTGGAATACTTGTCGAGTATAAATTACGTAGAAGAGATCATAGCATATGGTATATCTTTAGGTTCTCTACTATAGTAGGGTTCTTCCTTATATAATTTGTATAGGAAAGCTTTGTTAGTAAAGAAAGCTACTGCTATATCGTTTCCGGTAGAGTCTTCTATAGTGTAATCCTCTGGGCTATAGTCGTTAAAATCGTCCTCTACTATACTTCCCTTAGACTTAGAGCCCTTATAGTTAACTAGAAACAACTAATATCTCTTCTTCCCCTTATTAAGGTCGATTTGCCGGCTTTTTAGCTAGTTAAGTCGATTCTTCTTCTACTCTTCTTCTAAGTACTTAGTAGAGTAGCACCTATCCTTCTTACAAATCCAGTAGCGTTAAGACCTTCTAGGGATAGACCTTAGCTATAACTTCTTGGAAAAATACCACTAGTCTGTTAGATACTACTAGCTTTTCATTTTCTCTACTTCTAGCGTGCCCTATAGTATAGCTACTAGCTCCTTAAATCCTTTAATCGGCTTATACAAAGCCAACTTTAGTTTAGGCACTCTATAGTATGCCCTTACTATATTCGAAGTAAGGATTTCCTTACTATAGTAAATAGGCCCTAAAGCCTGTTAAATTACTAGTAGCTTATTAAGCAGTAGCTAGAGGACTTCTTTATTGCTTTTTCTAGGGTTTTCTTATTATATGTTTCTAAAAGTAATAGAGCTCTATATCGTTACTAGGTTCTGCTTTTTAGCGTCTGTCTCGAAATACTTACTTAGTTTAGTATAAACTAAGTAGAAAGGAAGGAGGCGGTTAAGGTGGTTAACCTAGTAGTCCCTAGCCCTATTAGAGAGGATATAGGGAAAAACCAGGTATAAAGCGGCGTGGTTAATCTAGAATATTATATACTAGTAAAGGAAAATCTTGACTTTGTTGTCTAGTATCTCCGTTTCTGCCCTATTATAGCAGTTACTGCTATTCTACGCTTTTCCGAAGTCTATATATAGCTTTCGATCAATATAGGGGTTATTATCCCTTTAGGTTGGCCTTAGGGGAATTTCTAGGTATTCCGGACTCCCTATTTTAACTCTAGTAACTTCTAGTAGGTTAGATAGAATAGAAGGCTGGTTATACCTTCTTTGTTACTGCTACTAAGGGTAGTACTACTAGTAGTACTACTGCGGTTAGTGTTACTAATAGAGGTAGTATGACTAAGGTTGTAGGTTAAAGCCTAGTAGTCCTAGAATAAACCCTAGTTACCCTAGGTTAAATCCGTTTTTATATTTAGGCCTAGTTCTATTCCTATACTTAGGTCCTCCTTTATATCCTCTATTTCCTCCTAGTCCTTGTACTAAGCTCTCTAGCTTAGGCCTTGAATTTAGTAGTTTAGGTGGTAAAGGGAAGCCTAGTACTAATAGCAGTAGAGGTATACCTTTGCCTAGGGTAGGCGAGAAAACTTATAATAGTAGAGGTACTGTTGTTAGCTAGAGAGGTAAGAAGGCAGCTGATAGGACTAGCTAATAGGTAGGTTTACTAATAAGGCTCTTATTATTAGTAAATCTAGCTAGTTTAGCGTCTTAGTAGCTTCTTATTAGGCTTATAGCAAAACTACTAGCTCTAAGTAGTTCTACTAACTCTATTTTAATAATTATAAAAGCCTTCTGAAAATCCCTGTTAGTCTATCTGTTAAAGCTGTTAATTACTCTTATTTACAGCCTTTCTCCCTCTATTTTCAACCTCTAGTATTCTACTACTTCTATTAACATATAGGTGTTGATAATCCTCTTGTCTTTATAGCCTGGTTCGATATAGTCTAGGGTTTTAAAGAAGGTTGCTGCGTCTAGTAGGTAGGCTTTGCTAGGCAGTAGCTACTAGGGTAGCTTGTCAAGCATCTTATCTTCGGCTATTAGTATATATGTCTGTATTATAGTGTCAGCTATTTCGAATCGCGTATTGTATTCTATCTTTAGGTTTTAAGCTACAGTTATAGTATTGAATTGTCGTTTGTCGTATCTACTGAAAAATGTCAGATAAGTAAAGTCGTTTTTCGAAAGTACATCTGCGTTTTGTCTTTTTGTTTTAGAGCACGTTTATAGGTTAGATATGCTTAATAAAGAGATCCGTCTTTTATTATAGCTAGCCTAGCTCTTCCTCTTTATAGGTATACTTCTGGCATAGTCGTTAATCTAGCTGCTCTACTCCTACTGTCTATTAAAACAATAGAAACTGATCAGTATCAATTCGCTCTTACTATAGTAAAAGGCTTCTAGTAGATAGTAAGGAACAAGAACAGCAAGATAGAGAAAAAGCAAAATAACAAATACGATTCCTATAGTATTAATTGATTATATATATCCTCTCTCCCTCTCTTTCTCGCTCTCCTAGATACGGGGCGTTGTAGCCCCGTATCCTGACTAGGGTTATGCCTAGCGCTAGTATAGGGGTTATGCCCCATATCTAGCTATTCCCTTACCGTGACCAACCCATACTAGCTACGATAGCCCGCTAGCAATCGACAGGTTTATCCTATTTATATAAGGGCATAACCCCTTTGTCTAACAGAATAGTTTTGCTCTTATGTTCTTATTTCTTAGGATTCTCCTATTCTTTACCTATATATAGCTTTCTAAGGCTTATAAAGGAACAGAAGAATAGAGGGGGTGTTAAATGTATAAAATAAGCTATAGCGCTCTAACGGTTATACCTCAGGCAAAACGGATTTCAGTTCTCGAACTACTAGATATATAGCTATATTCTAAGGGTAGACCCACTTTTGTGGATACCGCTGACTAAGCTATATATCCCACTATAGGACCGACACCTAAAAACGAAAAACGAGTTTTTGGTCAAAACTACTGTTGGACGACATGGCGCTCGTGTCGCTCCGGTAGAACCTTGGTATCCCTGATAGGAGCAGGGCACAGGGTTGCCTTGTTCAACTCGGGAGCAGGGCATAGGGAGGCCCTAATTAATTAAGGTAGATATAGCCACGAATCCCTATATCAAGCAGATTAAGCCTACTTTAGGGCCTATAAACGTTATAGGGGGGATAGAGAAAATCTCTGCCCTAGGTAGCTAGAGCGCAGGTCAAGAGAGAATATAGATCAGGATACAGAATCGATTAATAGGAGCCTATAGATTCTAACAATTAACAGTTAGAAGTTATTAGCCTAGTATAGACGAGCCTAGTATCAGCATATATATTATTACTACGATATCTAAGAACGCACCTTAGTAGCTGCTATTATATCGAGCAATAAGAATAATAAGAAGGCTGCTAAAGAGGGCTCTATCCTTCTTTCTAAGCTAGAGTAGTAGATCGACTTTAAGTAGTAGCTTCAGCGTATTATAAGTAAGGCAATAGAGTTTATAGATCTAAACGATACTAAGGAATTAGATAGATATCTCGTCCCTCTAACCCTTAACAATATGCCTATTCTTAGGTTAACAACCGCCTATATCAAGACTGCTTGCCAGACCTATATCCGCTAATATTATAGCCTTACTTAGGGAGCGTAGCTTATAGAAAAGCATATCGAGCAGGCAAACGCTAATAGGCCTCCTCCTCTTTCTAGTAAGCATATTATATATACCGATTTAACTGCTAATAGGAGGGCTACCTTCTAGAGCATATTAACAATATATAATACTGCTATAGCAAACTGGAAATACAACTAGGATAATGTTATAGAGGTTAAGAAGTAGATTAACAAGTACATCGAGACTTATACGCTAAATCTATACTACCTACCCGAGCAAAGCCTTTGCCAATAGTATTAGAACCTTACTAAGTTAATATATTTAAAGGATTATAAGCGAATAAAGATAATATATAAGGACTATAAGGAGTACCTTAACGCTAGTAAGGCAAAAGCAGTTAGTAACTAGAGGACCTAGATAGAGAAGTAGCAGAAGCTATTATACCTAGTAGAGTATTATAAAGTCAAAGGGGTAGCTAACCCTAAACTATGGTTTAACGATTTACTGATCTTCTTAGGAGCAACCTAAAGATTCCAGGGCTAGATATCAGCCTTATATAGGGACTTCAAGAGGCAGGCTAAGCAGGAGAACCTCGATTACTACAAAGTAGCAAGGGATTTCCTATAAGATCTTAAGTTTAATAAGCCTTCTAAGCTAAATCCTAAGAACCTAGTAGGAAAAGAAGGCGTATATATTATCTTAAATAGCAAACAGCCTCTTCCTAATAAAGCCAGCAAGAAAGGCAAAAGAGAAGGGGATATATAAAAAGAGGCTTTTAAGTAAGGGAGAGCCAACACCTATAGCAACCGAAATCTCTAAGGAGCCTTAGAAGCATCCTAAGCCTTAAGACCTAATTATCCTATAGAGAGACCCGGTTCTCATTATAAGAAGTATACCTACAGAACAATCTAGCATAACTAAAAGGCATACTAGTATCTATTTCCATCTCTTATATATAAAGGTTAGGAACTAAGGCTAGATATAGAAAAGTATATAAAACAAGCTATTAAGAAGGATTCGCAACTTTTATCGAAGATTGCAGCTTATTAAAAAGAGCTAAAAGACAAGTAGAAAGCCTAAAGGTATATAGGGTATAGGGAGAAAGTAAAGGCTTTAAAACTAATAGTAAAAGTTGTTCTTATACCTAAGAAGAAGAACAAGAATTAGGTCCCTATCAAGTTTATAGTACCAAAAAGCATATAATAAGCAAGTAGCATTAGTAAATACCCTCTTAAGCACTTAGCCTACTTAGATTCCAGTATCTCTATCTATATTTTCAATAATCAGAAGAGATTTAAAAGCCTTAAGGAAGTAGGGGAAAGGGACTTCCTTATAGCAGCTAATAGTAAGTTACCGATCAAAGGATATAGGACAGTTTTCCTATATCTACGCCTAGGTTAGCATAAACGGGTACTCCTTTAGCTCAATTATATAGTATACTACCCTAAAGTAGCTACTAACCTAGTTTCTTTAAGGTACCTTTATAAGAAGGGAATATAGTAAGATTACTAGAAGTAAGGTACTCTTTCCTACCTTAGAAGGATGTCGGACTATAATAAGATCTGCGAAATCCAGAAAGCCTATAGCTAGTTCCTGCTAGAGCACGTTATAACTGATATCTCAGCATTAGCTTTTATAATATAAAGGGAATAGGGCAGGTCTTAGAAGAAGAAGACCAAGCCTAGGACGATTTAAGTATAATACTGGCAGTTAGGTCATCCAAACCTAGAAGTACTCTATTACCTTATTTAAAGTAGTAAGGAAGTTAAGGTTACTAGAAATTATAAGGTAATCAGAACAGTAGACTGCCTATAGTATAATATAGGAAAAGGCCCTAATTCCTAGGTCTTAAGGGTAGCCTAACTAGACCCGAAGTACCCTAGTAATGTCCTAGCCCTTAAATTCTATAATATCGAAAGGTCTAAAAAAGGCTTTACGTCTATTATACTTTTATTAAATTGTAAGTTAGGCCTGATATAGGACTATTATCTTTGTAATTAGTTGGTTAAGAGTATTATTATAGCCTTAGACAACTGCCTTTCAGATCTTAATTAAAGGTATAGAATTTGGGTTCTAGATATCAAAGCCGACAACGAGATTGCAGGAAGGAAAAGAGCAATTTAAGCCTAGCTATAAGGGAAGTACATTAGAACAAATCTCTCTACTCCTTAGACCTAAGATTAGAATAGAGGCGTAGAAAGAGCTGCTAGTATTCTGAAAAGGCAGGTAAAAGCAATAGTAGCAGGGACTAACTTACCTTCGGATAAGGTAGCTAAGGTATTTAGAACAGTAGTATATCTCTTAAATCGTACCCTAAGGTATTGGCTAGAGTAGAAAACACTATATAAGGTATTCTATTTGTTTGCGGAATTAGTAGGCGCTAAAGAGACAACGCTTATTAAGCTATAGCAAGGGCATCTCCAGGTTTTCTTATATTAAGCCTTTATATTAGAAGTAGACGTATAGCTTAAGAAGAATAAGCTAAAGAGGTTTACTCTAAGAGCTTTCTTTAGATACCTAATCAGATATAACTCGACGAATATTTATCGAATCTAGAACCCTTAAACTAACAAGATTATAATAACCTAGGACATAATTTTCAATAAGAAAGTAGTATTTAATAGGTTAGAGGAGCACCTTATAGTTAGGCTAAGAGATCTAAGCTTAGAAGGGCTAAAAGAGTAGCTTACCAAGATCGAGAAAAGGGCAGAATCTGAAAATCTAAATACTATAGTAGCCAATATCCCTACCTAGGATATACCCTATAAAGTAGGAGTAATAGACCTAGGTAATAGATTAAAAGAAGAAGAGAAAGAGGATATTAATATACCTAACCTTATATATAACACAGAACTGGACAATTTGGTAGAAGTAATATAAGAACCTTAGTATATAGAGGCTCGCCTGCTCCTATATCCAACTCTAGAAGCCACACCCCTACTAGTAGTACAGGGCATGCTAGGAGCATATCTTATAATATGTTTTAGGGATTAAGTTCTTAGTTAGTAGTTCTTTAACGCTACTATAAAGGGAGATTTCCTTACCTAAAAGGCCTTCTTTTCTACTAAAAGGCTTATAAATAGGGACCCTAAGACGAAAGGGAGCATACTAATATCTAAGATTCTAAGTATTAAGGACTTTAAGCCTAGTACTATTTATTCCTCTTAGCTATCTCTAGCGTCTAAGCTATACCGGAACCTCGAAAGCTACCTATAGGGGGAACACTTTAAGGAAGCCGAAAGGCAGCACCTTCTTATATACCTAGAAACATAGGAGGAAGTACTGATTGCTAAGGCATAGGGCAAGTAGGTCTTAGATAATATATAGGTATATATATATAAAATCAATAAGTATAATTACCTAGAGAAGTTTAAGGCCAGGTTAGTAGTCTAAGGCGATTAACAATAAGGGACCCTAAGGAAGGATATATATATAGTAACTTAAGCTGGAAAGTCCTTCTAGATCTTAATAGCAGTAGTAGCAAGGTTCGATATAGAGCTAATCCAGTTTAACGTATTAAACGCCTTCTACAACGCTCACCTTGACCAGGATATATATATAAGGTTCCCAGCAGGTTAAAGGAAGTAGGGTATACTCTATAAGCTAAAGAAAGTACTATATAGACTTTAGAAATTACCTTGCCTATAATATAAAGAGTTTAACAGTACTTTTTAGGATCTTAGGCTTAACGCAATACCCTATAAACCGTATATCTTCTAGAAAAGAGGAGTCTTTATTCTCTTCTATATAGACGATATAACAATAGCGTACTATAAGAGGTATAAAGCCCTTACCAAAGACCTAACAAGCTTGCTCTAGTTAAAGTATAAAATAACTAGCAGTAGTAAGCTAAACTGGTTTCTTAGGCTATAAGTTATTCAGGATTAGGAGTATTATAAGATCTATCTCTTATAGGCAGTATACTATAACAAAATCTTTAGATTAGTAGACGACCTAGTAATTAGGAGCAAGGCAATAAAGCTAATAGTACAGAGATATACCTCCCCTATAGTACTAGAAGAATTAAAGAGCAACTTAGGGCAGATAACAAACGCTAAGATAAAGTCATACTAGAGAAAAGTTAGCTCGATAATATATACAGTAGTAATTATAAGGGTCGATATAGCCTTTACCGCGTCGAGATTATTAAGATTTCTTATAAACCTAGGTCTAGAGTATTATAAGGCGGCAGATTATTGCCTTAACTACCTATACTATTCTAGGAATTAGTACCTTTAGCTTAGGGGTAGAGATATGTATAAGGTTTAGTATAATACTTCCTTTACTAACAATATAGCTAATCGGAAAAGCTCTTAAGGATATATGATTAAGCTTTTCGGTAGGCTGGTTACTTAGAGGGTAAGCAAGCAGACCTATATAATAACTTCTACTATAGAAGCGGAATTGGTATCTATGACAGAAGTAGTGTAAGAAGCGCTATATCTCCGCCACCTAATCCATAATCTCGGAATCAGTCTTAAAAGGGAGTATAGCGTATAAGTATTCTATAATAACGCCTAAACTATAAGACTAGTAACCTGGGACGAAACGCTAAAAACGAAGCTCTAGTATATCAATATTAAGAATCACTAGCTCTAGTAGGAAGTTATTGTAGAAAGGGTTCTTACAGACTATTGCTAATAGATCAATAATTAGCAGGTAGCCTAACGAAAGTTCTTATAAACAACAGTTTTACTGCTTTCTATAAGCAAGTTAGTATAGTAGAAAGGAAAGAAAAGATCGAGAAACAGTAAAGGGAGGAAGGCTAAGATATAGAGACTTAGCAGCAGGTATAGAAGGAAGCACCCTAAGAAACTAGTCTATTAAGCTAAATATCGCCACTATAATCTATAAACGTCAAATTGATCAGGGCCTAGTTAGAAGTCCTAGGGTATGCTAGAGCAGTAGTAGAATCCTCCTCTATAGCTACGTTAGTAGCCTATAGTATACTCTTCCCGTTAGTATCGTCGTCGTCGTCGTTAGACTCTATTGCTATCCTTTTTACCTGCTTTTTTATCTCCTCCTTCTTCTGGATAGTTATAGCCTATTTCCGTATCTATAGCTCTTAGATCAAGCTAGTATACTCTCTAATAAGAGTATATAATATCTAGATAAGGATAGTTAGGACAGACTAGAAGTATAGCAGGACAGGATTATAAGGTAACTTGCTATTAGGGCTATAATACTAAAAGAGTATTTAACAATACAGGCCTAACAGGCCTATACTGCTGCTAAGATCTTATCGTTGCTTATTAGAAACGTAGGTCAGTATAAACAGCGCTAAGGGGGTATATATAGGCTGGACTTATAAAAGACATATAGATACTAATAATAGGAGTAATTTAAGCACCGTAACTAAGAAGAAACGTAGAGACTAAGCTGCGCTATATACAGCGCTAGAGGGGAAAAATCGCCAGAATCGGCCTATAAGACTAAGCGCATAAGACAGTACTTATAGTACACCTTACGTAGCTTACCGTCCTAGACGGTAGAAACCGCCGGTAATATAGACAGTAATACCCCTATAGGTATAGACTATAAGGCTAGGCTTAATACTAGCTTACTTATAACTAGCTTCTTATAGACTAGTATTACCAGCCCCCTAGTGCCAGCCGCCGGCAAACGTACCTTAGGGACTGTTAAGACTAGGGCAGCAATAGCCGCCGGTATAGGCAATAGACCCGAATCCCTAAAACGCAGCTTCTTCGATAATAGTAGTACTGTAATATTATTGTCCTCTTTATCGTCGTCCTAGGCAAACCGGACTAGACATAGATCGTTAGTTATTAAGAGAACTACCTAGAAAAGGTAAGATAAAAGGACAAACTGCGTTTCTAGCCTAATAAGGGCAAATCTCCTACTACTAGGGTAGTAGGCTGCTCTAGAACCAACTCCTCCTTCTAAGTAGATATCTATAATAAAAGGAAGTTAGAAAAACTTATAAAACTAAATATAGCGATTATAAGAAGCCTTATAGTAAGAAGGGCAAGCGCAGAAAGATAAAAACGCATTTATAGAAAGGAGGAAATTTTTGGAGTTCCAGGGGAGGCAAGCAGATTTTATACCTGACTAGCCACCGTACAAAAAGAGCAATAACATAGGTAGTTAAAAAAAAAATCACGCCCTTTCCCTCTAACTTCCACTTCCTCCTCCCTAAGAAGGGACAGTATACCCCAATACTAAGAAGAGAGAGGCAGCAGACCCTTACCGATCAAAGAGAGAGGCAGCAGACCCTGACCGATTAACGAGCCTCGATACGCATAGACGCAAATTATAAGAGCGAGGAAAGAAGCTGGGCAGTACACCCGTAATAGGAATAAGAAGAAAAGGGCAGCATACCCTGACAGAGAAGAGAAGCTAGGGCAGTATACCCTAAGGAAGAGGCAGCATACCTCGACCTAAACAAGGAAGAGGCAGTATACCTCGACCTAAACAGGAAAGGGCAGTATACCTAGACCTTTAGATCTGGCGAGACTCGCTATGTCAGTTTAACTGCCTTGTTACCCGGATTAGCCCCTATAGAGACAGTAAGAAGCAGGAAAGAGACTGCCGCTAAAGTAATAAGCTAGTGTTTATAACACTAAAGGTAGTTTATAAGGCACCTATAAGATCAGTAGAGGTAAAAGGAGTATAGTAAAAGAGATAAGCATTCCTAAGTTAAACAGCAACCTAGTAGTCTCTAATAGAGTAAGGCATTATGCTGGTTAACTACCTAGATAGCAGACTATAGTAACAACCGTTTAGGTATTCCTAGAAATAAGATTATAATAGTTAAGAAAAGCCTAATAGTTCCCCTTATAAGAAGGTACCTCTAAGATTAGTAGAGAAAGCAGGTTAAAGAAAGAGTAGCTAACTTTCCTAGACTTTATCTAGGTTAATAACTAGCAATATTTATTAAAAGCCTAATCTTAATAATCTAGAATACCCTAACAAGTCCCTATAGAGGAACGGGACTATAGGGTAGCAGAGCAGCTAAGTATTACCTATTAGTATAATCCCTTTTCTAATTAAGCAGTAGAATAACTACCCTTCTACTAGCTAAGGAAGTACTGTATAACTAGGAAATAAAGACCTTAGGGGTATTATTAATAGTTACTAAGAAAAAGACTATACTACTATCTATAAAGCCTAACTATAACCTTTATATTCCTAGAATATAGGTACTATAAACGTACATGACTACTAAATATATTATTAATAAGAAAGAGCCTTATAGTAAGGCCTAAGATCGTTATTACAAACCTGGACCTAGAGGTATATTAGACAATATAGCGCTTATATCGCTCTGGTAGAACCTCGGTATCCCTAATAGGAGTAGGGCATAAGGTTGCCTTATTTAACTTAAGAGTAGGACATAGAGAGGCCCTGATCAATTAAGGTAGATATAGCCACGATTCCCTATATTAAGCAGATTAAGCCTACTTTAGGGCCTATAAACGTTGCAGGGGGGACAGAGAAAATCTCTGCCCTAGGCAGCTAGAGCGCAGGTCAAGAGAGAACACAGATCAGGACACAGAATCGATCAATAGGAGCCTACAGATTCCAACAACTACACCAAATCGCGTGCAACCACATCCATTCGAACCGTCCGATTAAGGACATAACGCCTGCCAATTTTCGCTGTAGCGCTGTCGGTTGCGCGACAGCCCTAGGCGTGCGAAAATGCAGAAAATAGCGAGCCTAGCTGCCCTCTTGCAACTGCAATTTCCTTGCGTATAGGCTACTAATACGGCTCTACGCCCTAGTAACCCTACCCTACCTACGGCCAATAATAACAATAACAACCCCTTAAGCTAGCCCTTAAGTATAGACCAACCCCTAAGTACAGACTACCTAAACAACGATATAGAGATAGAAGACCGCTAAACTACCACCTCTACTACTACTAAAAAGACCGCTATAGGCGCTATAACTATAGTACCTATAGCACCTAGCTCTAGCGCCCCCCCTACTATCAATACCCCTACAATTAGCGCCCCCCTCTTAACCAACGTCTTTGCCCCTTTCCTTAGGGGCCTAAACAGTAGCCAGTACGCCCTAGCCCCGACCCCCTTTAGCTAGAAAACCTCGAAAAAGCCGGGGAAAAAATCGGAGAAAAATATAGGGAAAGAAGAAAACAACAATAGTGCCGCTAAGGCCGACCATATTGCCCTAGCAACCAAGAAAACTGCCTAGGCTGCCCTTAGCCCCCCTAAACTTACCCTTATACTCTCTAGCCTCCTAGACTAGATAATCAGCCTAGCTAAGGACAGTACTAACTTCTATAATATAGTAGAAGCGACTACTAAAGCCAGGCAAATCGCCCTTATAGCCCTGCTCCAGGACCCGCCTAAAGAAGCCCTAGCTATAGCAACAGCTCTAGCACCCTAAAGCCGCCCTACTACCCTAGGAACGCCTAAACTACAGTACTAGCAATACCCTTAGCAGCCTAGCTACTACTAGCAATAACAGCAGCAATAATAGTAACAGCCTAGCCACTCCTAGCCTATAGCCCCTACCTAGGCTAATATAGCTAGTAAGCTAACAGCTAGCAAGGCAACTAGGCCTGGCCTAGAGTGCTAGGTACTTATCCGACTAGGCTTAGCCTAATAATAGGTACTAGCTAAATCTGCCCTGGAGGTAGTACAGGCTATCTAACAGGCTTCTAGCCTAGCTGTTTAAGGGGTTTAGACGCTCTTTAGCAGTAACCTCCTACTAGTTATAGAGAACATAGAGATAAAGAAGAGCCTGGAGAATAACACTGCCTAGATTATAAGGGCCTTTAGAGAAAAGGCCTCCCTATATACTATAACCTAGGTAATAGCGGTTAAAGGCCTTATAGTCTACGACTAGGTTGCAAAGGAAGGCCTACTAGAAGAAGCTAAAAAGCAATACCTTATAGCAGTTAGGGCAAAAGTCTAGCACCCTTAAGGGCTAGAAAGGACTAGGGTTAAGGTACTAATAGCCTTTACCTCCCTAGAAGTAGCCTAGAAGGCCTATAAGGAGGGGGTCTTCTAAAGCTACTAAGCCCTAGAAGCAGAGCCCTAGATCGACAAAGCTAAGCCTATCCAATACCTATAGTACTGGAAATAGGGCTATAGGGCTAAGGTATGCCAGAGTAAGGAAGAGATCTGCTATAACTGCAGTACTAACAGCCATACCATGCCAGAAGCCCCTACCTACTTTAGGGCATCCCGCTACTACAACTGCCGCCAAGCTTACTATACCTGCTCAAAGGCCTGCCCCTACCTAAAAGAGGCATAGGTATAGGCTAAGGGATATCTATATTCTAGGCCTAAGGCCTTTAACGTTAACCAACCGCCCCTATACCAGTACTAACAGCAATAGCAATAGCAGCAATAGTAATAATAGCAATAATACCCCCCCTAGTAGGCCTTATTACAAGAGGAGGGGGAAAAAGGCTATACTATAGTCTTAGGGAAGAAACAGAGGGGCCGACCAACAGTATTAAGAGGGTTAACCCCTAACTAGAGCACAATTACCGCCTGCTTTAGCTACCTAAGCAGCCAAACCCCCCCTTCCTCTATACCGGCTATAAGCCCTAAAGGGGCTACAAGACCTACTAGAACCCTAGAGCCTATAGGAGCCCCTAGACCCCTATATACTAGACCTAAACTAGACCCAGATACTAGACTAGCTAATGCTACTACTATACAACAACTACCGCCTACTATATAGCTAGAGGAGATAGAGATATAAAGGTATACCTCTAGAATATATAGGGCTTAAAGGAAATATAGGAAGTACTACTTTCTATAGTAAAAGAAGAAATACTTGCTATATAAGAGCCCTAGATTAATAGGCAGGTATAGTACTCTACCTACTACCCTAGATTAGCCCCCTACTACCTTGTTTTTACCCCTAATAGACAAGCCTCACTTTATATCTATAAATCACTCCTACTAGCAATATAGACCTACAGCTCTAGCTTAGACTAGGCTAGGGCTACTATATAGACTAAGAACGGCCTCTTTACAGTCTAGTCCCTATATAACGACCCCTAACCCCAAACTGGCCTAACCCCCCTTATAGAAGAAATAAGGGGGAAGATCAACGCCTACCTAGGCCTTTACCTTCTAGGTAGGGACTTTAACCTTTACTACCCCCTATAGGACTAATATAACCGCTTTAGCCCTAAGTTAGAAGACCTACTGCTATTAACAGTAGAGTAGGGACTTACCCTCCGTACCCCCTATAGCGCTATAACTAGGGCGCTATAAGGGAGCTAAGTAGGTAGGGCCTTAACCATCGACCACTTCTAGCTTAGCAGTAGCCTTACCTGCTCCTATACTAGCTTAGATATACACTTACACTTAGACTACTACCCCTAGGTGCTAGATATCGACCTAGAAAACATAGAAGCCCTACCGCTGCCCCTCCGATTCTAGTGGAAGAAGATGGATAAGGAGGGGGTAGCAAGAGAGGCTAGCTCCCTAATATATAATATAGGAGGCTATAGATATCTATTACGCCTCTCTAACCTAGCCGAGCTCTAGGAGGCCTATAGACGACTATTAGAGGAACTCTAGTATATTGCTAGGGCTATAACCCCTAAAGAAGCCCCAGTAACTACTAGAAGGAGGAATACCCCTTAGTAGAACAATGAAATCTACTAGGCAGTCTAGGAGAGAAAAAGGGCAGAAAGACGGCTCTAACGCTCCCTTAGCAACTAGGCCCTCCTTACTGCCTATAAGTCAGCCTAGAGAGAGCAAACAAAAGCTATAAAAGAAAGTAAGAGGAAGACCTAGAAGGACTTTCTATAAGAGGCTAGAGAAAAGCCAGAGAAGCTCTAGCAACTAGAAAGATAGGCTAGGCTATAAAGTACTACCGCCCTACCCCCTCCTAAGCTACTAACCCTCAGATAAGCTAGTACCTTCTAGGAGAAGGTAGAGGCCCTTTTAGCATACTTCTTCCCCCCCTCCCCTTAGGAGGATAGCCCGGAGGAACCCCTAATAGGCCCTAGGCTACCAATTAGCTAGACGGTTAGGCCGGACGATATAAAAGAGGCTATTAAAACAATAAAACCCTGGAAAGCACTAGGACCTAACAGACTCCCTATAAGCTTTCTAACGGCCTATAGTAACCCCTTATATAAGGCCCTCGCTATACTAGCCTCGAAATCCTTCCTCTATAGCTTCTATCTATAGGAATATAAGGAAGTAGTTACTATTGTCCTTCCTAAGCTAGAAAAACAGCCATATACCTATAACACCCCTAGAGGCTACCGACCTATAGCCCTGCTTAACTGTATTAGTAAGGTCCTAGAAAAGGTTATAAGGACTAAGATAAAGGACATAGCCGAAGCTTTTAAGCTAATTCTAGTAACGTAATAGGGCTACTGCTGCTATAAGTCTACCGAATCGGCTATATACCTCCTTATAGCTCAGGTCTAGGAGGCATGGAAATATAAAGCCGGGGCCTCCCTCCTATAGCTGGACCTATTAGGGTATTTCGACAGTATTCCTTATAATAGACTTCTAGCTATACTAGACTAGCTAGGGCTACCTACCTGGCTACTATCCTAGCTAAAGGAATTCCTCTCCTCTAGGACTACTAGCCTCTTATTTGACGGCTAGAAGAGCTAGTAAATCCCAGTACTAACAGGAGTACCCTAAGGCTTACCACTTTCACTAATCCTCTTAGTCCTATACCTATGCCCCCTATATAAAAGACTAAAGAGAAAATACCCTGTTATTTCTACTATAGGCTATATAGACGATACTAATCTACTAGCCTTTAGTAGAGAAGCTATAACAATGGTTAGGCAGCTAGAAGAAGCCTAGAGAGAGTGCCTAGACTGGGTAATAACCGCCGGGGTTACCTTCTTAGCAGTAAAGAGCAAGCTTATATACTTCCCCTCTAGAAGAAGGCCCTAGACTAACCCTATTAACCTAGGACTAATAGAGGACTCCCCCCCCCTACAACCAGCTATAGAGGCCTGTTTTCTAGGGGTTTAGCTAGACCCTAAGCTTACCTAGAAGGCCTATGCTAATACCTTACGGTAGAAGCTAAAAACATAGTCCCTTGCTATTACTAGGCTAGCTAGAAAGACCTAGGGACCTGGAATCGAAAAGACTAGGCTTCTATATATAGCAGTAATAAGGCTGGTCCTAGCCTATACAGCCTTGGCCTAGCATACCCCTATACCTATAATATCAAATAGGCTACAGGGTATAACTAGAGGCCTACTAGCAGCTGAAAACGAGGCCCTAAGGAGAGTTATAGGGGCCTATAAAAGAACACTGATCCGAAGCCTCTACTATAAGGCTAATATCCCCCTCCTCGACCTTTACCTTAACGCCCTTTCCTTCTTTAGCTAGGCTAGAATAAATAGGGCTATAGGGGAAGAGGTGGCTAAGCAGAAGGAAGCCCTACGCCTTACCCTTGGAAATAGGACCCCTAGGACTAGCCTCCCCCTAGGTAGGCGTACAAAGTAAGAAAGAAAAAGGGAAGTAACAGCCTAGTAGTACAACTAACAACTAAGGAAGGCTATTAACAAGGAACCCCTTTATACTACCTAGAAGGATCGCTATTTATAGGAGGCTAGGGCCTCTGGTTATAACCTCTATATAGAGAGCCTCTTAGAGAAATCAGCTAAGGCTACCTTTTAAGAGGAAAACCTAGCTAAGGCCTTTAAGGAGGCCTTCTAAAGACGCTACTATAACCTCTGTAAGGCCGAAAGCTCGTTACTAATACAGGCCCATATAGGGAAGATAGGCCTAAGGGGATTCCTATATACCTATAAGGTACCTAGGGTTAATAACCCCCTCTGCCGCTACCACCTAGCTACAAAGGATATCCGACATATATTCGACGGTTGCCTGGCCTACCCTTTAGCCTCCTTTAAGGAGAGGGAAAGAGGGGATATATATAGCTTTCTCTATAGACTTGAAAAAGGGGGCAGCGACACTATACGCCCCCTAGTTCGCCATATTGCTACTAGACTGTTAGAATACTCGGTTGCTTAGAGGCTAGGAGCGGTCTAGCCTATACCCCTTTAGGCAGTATGTTTTCATACTCCTAAAGGGGCGGTATCTACTCTGGTAAAGATTGGCCTACCCCCTATTATACCCCCCTTGTTTCCTAAGTACGGTTATAGGTTTTTCACCCGTTATACGGTTTTCCTATAGCACTAGTTTAGCCCACCTAGATATCCCCTACGGGGATCAGATAGCGTAATAGAATCTATCTATCTATATATACCACTATATAGCCTAGAAATAGCTTTGAAAGGCTTTTCTATTTTTAGATTTATGCCCTACTTTTGTAGAGACAGCCTCCTTAGGCTGTATAAGCGCTAGAAATAGCCTTAAAAGGCTCTTCTACTAGGTCACCTACCTACCCTGTACCTACCCTGCACCGCAGGAGCGAAAACAGAACTTATAGGAAAAGTCGTGCGGCTTACCCTATAGCTTAGGTGGCCGTAAGTCGATTATTTCAAATCGCCAGCTTATTTGGTTTTTCGGGAAGGCGCCATGCAGCTACTAAGGCGCTCCTGCCGTATGGAAGGCAGGAACAGTCCCGCAGGGTATATGTAGGAAAGGAATTTGCGAAGCCTTACCTACTGGACTAGAAATCAAATTACTACGTTACCTATAACTATAAGCCTTATAGGCCTATGAGACCCACTGAAAGCCGTGATATATAAGCTTAAAGCCCCTATAATATAGATAGATTCTATTACGCTATCTAATCCCCGTAGGGGATATCTAGGTAGGCTAGGCTAGTGCTATAGGAAAACCATATAACGGGTAAAAAACCTATAACCATACATAGGAGAGAGGGGGGGTATAGTAGAGGGGAGGCCAATCTTTACCAAAGTAAATACCGCCCTTTTAGGAGTATGAAAACATACTACCTAAAGGGGTATAGGCTAGACCGCTCCTAGCCTCTAAGCAACTGTATATTCTAGTAGTCTAGTAGCGATATAGTAGACTAGGGGGCGTATAGCGCTGCCGCCCTCTTTTTCAAGTCTAAAGAGGAGGCTGTTTGTATCCCCTTCCTCCTTCTCCTTAAAGGAGGCTGAAGGGTAGGCCGGGCAACCGTCGAATATATGCTGAATGTCCTCTGTAGCTAGGTGGCAGTAGCAGAGGGGGCTATCGATTCTAGGCACCTTATAGGTATATAGGAAGCCTCTTAGGCCTTTCTTCCCTATATAGGCCTATATTAGCAGCGAGCTCTCGGCCTTAGAGAGGCTGTAGTAGTGCTTTGAGAAGGCCTCTTTAAAGGCCTTAGCTAGGTTTTCCTCCTAGAAGGCAGCTTTAGCTGATTTTTCCAAGAGGCTCTCTATATAGGGGTTATAGCTAGAGGCTCTGGCCTCCTATAAGTAGCGGTCTTTCCAGGCGGTGTAGAGGGGTTCTTCGTTGATAGCCTTCCCTAGTTATTAGCAGTGCTACTATGCCGTTACTTCCTTCTTCCTCTCTTGCTTTGTATGCCTCCCTAGGGGGAGGCTAGTTCTAGGGGTTCTATTTCCAAGGTTATAGCGTAGGGTGTCTTTCCGCTTAGCTATCTCCTCCCCTATAGCCCTATATATTCTGGCCTAGCTAGAGAGGGAGAGGGTATTAAGGTAGAGGTTAAGGGGGGGGACATTAGCCTTATAGTAAAAGCTTTGGATTAGCGTTCTCTTATAGGCCCCTCTTACCCTCCTTAGGGCTTTATTCTCAGCTGCTAGTAGGCCTCTAGCTATACCCTATGGCCTATTTGGTATAATAGGTATAGGGGTGTACTAGGCCGAGGCTGCGTAGGCTAAGACTGGCCTTATTACTACTGTATATAGCAGCCTGGTTTTTTCGATTCTAGGTCTCTAGGTCTTTCTAGCTAGCCTAGTTATAGCTAGGGACTGCGTTTTTAGCTTCTGCTATAGGGTACTGGCGTAGGCCTTCTAGATAAGCTTAGGGTCTAGCCAAACCCCTAGAAATTAGGCCTCTATAGCTGGTTATAAGGGGGGGGAGTCCTTTATTAGTCCTAGGTAGATAGGGTTGTTCTAGGGCCTCTATCTAGGGGGGAAGTGTATAAGCTTGCTCTTTACTGCTAAGAAGGTAACCCCTATAGTAGTAGCCCAGTCTAGGTCCTCTCTCTAGGCCTCTTCCAGCTGTCTAACAGTTATTCTAGCCTCTTTTCTAAAGGCTAGTAAGTTAGTATCGTCTATATAGCCTATAATAGAGATAGTAGGGTGTTTTCTCTCGAGTCTTTCGTATAGGGGGCAGAGGTATAGGACTAAGAGGATTGGTGAAAGTAGCGAGCCTTAGGGCACCCCTATAGGTACTAGTATTTATTGGCTTCTTTAACCGTTAAATAGGAGGCTAGTAGTCCTAGAGGAGAGGAATTCTCTTAGCTAGAAGAGTAGCTAGGTAGGTAGCCCTAGCTAGTCTAGTATAGCTAGGAGCCTAGTATAAGGGATACTATTGAAATATCCTGATAGGTCTAGCTGTAGGAGGGAGGCCCTGGCCTTATATTTCCAGGCCTCCTAGACCTAGGCTATAAGGAGGTATATAGCTAATTCGGTAGACTTATAGCGGTAGTAGCCCTGTTGTATTACTGGAATTAGCTTAAAAGCCTCGGCTATATCCCTTATCTTAGCCCTAATGACTTTCTCTAGAACTTTGCTAATACAGTTAAGCAGGGCTATAGGGTAGTAGCCTCTAGGGGTATTATAGACGTTCGGCTGTTTTCCTAGCTTAGGGAGGACGATAGTAATTACCTCTTTACATTCCTGTAGATCGAAGCTATAAAGGAAGGATTTCGAGGCTAGTATAGCAAGGGCCTTATATAAGGGGTTGCTATAGGCCTTTAGAAAGCCTATAGGGAGTTCGTCTAGTCCTGGCGCCTTCTATAGTTTTGTTATTTTAATGGCCTCCTTTCTATTGTCTGGTTTGGCCATCTAGCTAACCGGTAGCCTCGGGCCTATAAGGGGTTCCTCTAGGCTGTCCTCTTAGAGGGAGGGGGGGAAGAAGCGTGTTAAAAGGGCCTTTACCTTTTCCTAGAAGGTACTAGCTTGCCTAAGGGTTAGTAGCTTAGAGGGTAGTAGTATAGTAGTGCTTTTTAGCCTAGCCTATCTTTCTAGTTGCTAGAGCCTCTCTGGCTTTTCTCTAGCCTTCTATAGAAAGGTCCTCTAGGTCCTTCTTTTGCTTTCTCTTATAGCCTTTATTTACTTTTTCTAGGCTAACTTATAGGTATTAAGGAGTGCTTGGTTGCTAGGGGAGTACTAGAGTTATCTCTCTGCCCTTTTCCTCTCTTAGACTACCTAGTAGATTTTATTATTCTACTAGAGGGCTCTCCTCTTTCTAGTAGTTGCTAGGGCTCTCTTAGGGGTTATAGCCTTAACAATATACTAGAGTTCCTCTAATAGTTGCCTAAAGGCCTCCTATAGCTCTAGTAGGTTAGAGAGTTATAATAGGTATCCGTAGCCCTTTATATCATATATTAGGGAGCTAGCCTCTTATGCTACCTCCTTTTTATCTATCTTCTTCTATTGGAATTAGAGGGGTAGCAGCGGGGTTTCTATAGCCTCTAGGTTAATATCTAGGACCTAGAGGTAGTAGTCTGATTATAAGTGTATATCTAGGCTAGTATAGGAGTAGGTAAGGCTATTGCTAAGCTAGAAGTGGTTAATAGTAGAGGCCCTACTAGCTTGTCCCCCCTATATCGCCCTAGTTATAGCCCTATAAGGGGTGCAGAGGGTAAGCCCTTGTTCTGCTGCTAATAGTAGTAGGTCCTCTAACTTAGGGCTAAAGCGGTTATATTAGTCCTATAAGGGGTAGTAGAGGTAAAGGTCCCTAGCCAAGAGGTAAAGGCCTAGACAGGTGTTGAGCTTCCCCTTTATTTCCTCTATAAGGGGGGGAGAGCTAGTCTAGGGTTAGGGGTTGTTATATAGGGACTAGACTATAAAGGGGCTATTCTTAGTCTATATTATAGCCCTAGCCTAGTTTAGGCTAGAGCTATAGGTCTAGGTTATAAGTAGGAGTGTTTTATAGATATAGAGGGCAGCTCTTCCGTTAGGGGTAAAGATAGGGTAGTAGAGGGTAGATCTAGGGCAGAAGGTAGAGTGTTAGGCTTGTCTATTAATCTAGGGCTCTTATATAGTAAGTATTTCCTCTTTTACTATAGAGAGTAGTACTTTCTATACCTCCTTCAAGCCCTATACGTTCCAGAGGTATACCCTTATATCTCTATCTCTTCTAGTTATATAGTAGGTAGTAGTTGTTATATAGTAGAGGTATTAGCTAGTCCGGTATCTAGGTCTAGTCTAGGTCTAGTTCCTAGGGTTCTAGGGGCTTTAGAGGCTCTAGGGGTTCTAGAGGCTCTAAAGGTACCTAAAGGTTCTAGGGTTCTAGTAGATCTAGTAGCTTCTTTAGGGCTTATAGCTGTTATAGAAGAGGAGGAGAAGGGGAGAAGGAGGTTAAAGGGGGTTTAGCTGCTTAGTTAACTAAAGTAGGCAGTGATTATACTTTAGCTAGGGGTTAGCCCCCTTACTACTACTAGCCGGCCTCTCTATCTCTTCTCTAAGACTAAAGTATAGCCTTTCTCTCCCTCCTTTTATAGAGGGGCTTGTTAAGAGTGGTATTACTACTATTATTATTGTTATTATTAGAGAGAGGGCAGTTGGTTAATGTTAAAGGCTCTAGGCCTAGAGTATAGGTATCTCTTAGCCTATGCCTATACCTCTTTTAGGCAGGGGTAGACCTCTAAGCAGGTATGGTAAGCTTAGTAGTAGTTATAGTAGTATAGTGCCCTAGAGCAGGTAGGGGCTTCTAGCGTAGTATGGCTATTAGTACTATAGTTATAGCAGATCGCCTCTTTACTCTAGTATACTTTAGTCCTATAGCCCTATTTCCAGCATCTTAGATACTAGATAGGCTTAGCCTTGTTAATCTAGGGCTTTGCTTCTAGGGCCTAGTAGCTCTAGAAGACCCCCTTTTTATAGGCCGTTTAGGCTATCTTTAGGAAGGAGAAGGCTATTAGTGCCTTAACCCTAGTCTGTTCTAGCCTTTAGGGGTGCCAGACCTTTGCTTTAACTGCTATAGGGCACTGTTTCTTAGCCTCTTTTAGCAGGCCTTTCTCTATAACCTAGTTATAGACTATAAGGCCCTTAACTGCTACTATCTAGGTTATAGTATATAGGGAGGCCTTCTTGCTAAAGGCTCTTATAATCTAGGTAATGTTATTCTCTAGGCTCCTCTTTATCTCTGCGTTTTCTATAATAAGAAGTAGGTTACTGCTAAGGAGGGTCCTAACCCTTTAAACTACTAGGCTAGATACCTGTTAGATAGCCTATACTACCTCTAGGGCTGACTTAGCAAGTACCTATTACTAGGTTAGGCCTAGTTAGATAAGTACCTAGCGTTCTAGGCTAGGCCTAGTTACCTTACTAGCTGTTAGTTTACTAGCTATATTAGCCTAGGTAGGGGCTATAGGCTAAGGTTAAGTATAGCTAGGCTGTTATTATTATAGTTATTACTGTTATTAGTAGCTAGGTTGCTAAGGGTGTTGCTAGTACTATAGCCTAGGTGTTGCTAGGGAAGTAGGCTGGTTTTAGGCTGCTAGAGTTGCTATTATAGCTAGGGCTTCTTTAGGCGGGTTCTAGAGTAGGGCTATAAGGGCGATTTGCCTAGCTTTAGTAGTTGCTTCTACTATACTGTAGAAGTTAGTACTATCTTTAGCTAGGCTAATTATCTAATTTAGAAGGCTAGAGAGTGCTAGGGCGAGCTTTAGAGGGCTAAGGGTGGCTTAGACGGCTTTCTTAGTTGCTAGGTTAATGTGGCTAGCCTTAGTAGCTTTGTTATTACCTCCCTCTTTCCCTATATCTTTCTCTGATTTTTTCTCTAGCTTCTTTGTGTTTTCCTAGCTAAAAGGGGTTAGGGCTAGGGCGTACTAGCTACTATTTAGGCCCCTAAGAAAGGGGGTAAAGACGTTAGTAGAAGGGGGGTGCTAATTATAGGAGCGTTGATAGTAAGGAGGGTGCTAGAGCTATATACTATAGGCGCTTTTTTTATTTAGCGCTTATAGCAGTCTCTTTAGCAGTAGTAGAAGTAGTGATTTAGCAGTTCTTTATTTCTATATTGTTATTTAGATAGTCCGTGCTTAGGGGCTAGTAGTCTATGCTTAGGGGCTGGCTTAGAGGCTGGCTTAGGGGGTTATTATTATTATTGTTAGTTGTAGGTAGGGTAGGGTTACCAGGGCGTAGAGCTGCATTAGTAGTCCGTACGTAAGGGGCCTGTAGGTGCGAGAGGGCGGCTAGGCTTGCTATTTTTCGCACTTTTATATGTCTAGGGCTGTTGCGCGACCGACAGCGCCGTAGCGAAAATTGGCGGGCGTTATGTCCTTAGTCGGACGGTTCGAATGGATGTGGTTGCACGCGATTTAGTGTGGTTTTGACCAAAACCTCGTTTTCGTTATTTCGTTGCTCTCTGCCCCTATAATATAGCGCTATAGCCTATAACTATACCGTTATATAGATAGATATCTATTACTCCTATAGAGTCCCTTATGGGGCTATAAGGGGCTGCTAGCTTACACTTATGCTAGAGGAAAACCGGAAAACGGATGAAAAACCTCTAACGAGCTTGATAAGGTAGGCTGTCTGACAAGAGGAAAAGAGCAGTACTAAAAGAAAAACTAAGTAAGGGGAGGCTATCTAGAAGGCTACTAAGGAAATAGTACCTTTTCCCTTACCTATCTCCTATAAGAACGCCCTATATCTTAGTTAATATAGGGCTTAGGGTAGGGGAATTAGAAAGGGGGTCTTATTAGTAGAAGGGGTAAAAGGTAGGGCTAGGCTTAAAGCTTAGAAGCTTATAAGCCTAGTCCTATAACCTTTCCCCTTACCTTAGGTATAGTAGTAAGATATTGACTAAAGGGAGGGGGGGGAGGTAGTCTAAAGAGAAAGAGGGGGAGTAGTCTAAAGAAAGAAAGGTAGAGAAAAGGTAAGAGAAGGGCTAGAGTATATCTATATCCTTCTTTCCTATAGTACCCCTTGCCAGCTCTAAGGAGGAGGGTATAGAATCGGTAACTATAGGACTAGTAGTAGAAGGGAAGGTAGTAGTAGGAATCTTGCTAAAAGCCTTCTTTATCGTTCGTTAGGAGAGGGAGGCTATAGTAGTAGTAGTAGCGGTAATAGTGGCAGGTATAGAGGGGCGTCTTTAGTGGCGTTTTCCAGCTACTACTGTATAGCCTTCTTCTTCTTCTAGCTGCTCCTCTGTTAATACTACTGGCTTAAAAAGGCTAGAGAGGTCGAAGTTAATAGGCCTATTCTAGAGGTAGGCCTTTGCTTAAGCCCTATACTCCTTCCTTTTAGGGTATTCTTCTGCCCTAATATAGTAGTCCTTTTAGCAGTTCTAGCAGTACTAGGCCTTAGTATAGGCTACCTTATTAGTATACTTCTTCTTATCTTAGCTATAGTTATAGTAGAGGGAGGGGGAGTAGCAGTATTTAGCTTTATACCTCTACCGCTAGTAGTTAAAGTACTAGAGAGCCCTAGCCTTATTAATATAAGGCTTTGCTTTTAGGGCCCTATAGGCCTAGAAAATACTGTCTTGGCAGGCCTAATAAGCCTCTTATTAGCTAGTGAAGGCTATAAGTGCTAAGACTCTTGTTTTTTTAATTTTAAGGGGGTGCTAGACTTTTGCTTAGAGGGCTAAGGGATATACCTCTTTTACTACTGCTAAGAGGCCGGCTTCCGTTACCTGGTTAGCTATTATAAGCCCTTTAATAGCTACTGCCTAGGAAGTAGTATAGAGGGAGGCCTCTAGTAAAAAAAAGGCTAGCTAGGCTGTATTTCCCTTTAAGGCCCTTTTGATTTTCTTGTCTTCTATAACTAGTATAAGGTTACTACTAAGCAGGGTCCTTACCCGCTTAATAGGGTGCCCTATAGCCTTTTAAACTGCTTGAACGATCTCTAGGGCTATCTTCTTTCTAAGGGTAGAGGTAGCTAGTCCTAGGCATATAAGGACCTGTTTTTTAAGGCTCTGTTTTATTGCCTTTACCCTAGCTACTACTATATTAGCCTAGGTTCGGCAGGTCTTAGGCTTAGGCTAGGGTTAAAGGGCTAGCTGCTATTACTGCTATTACTACTATTATTATTGCTATTACTGCTACTTCCTTATCTTTAGGGGCTAAGTAGTAAAGGGAGGGAATATTAGAGCTAGTATCTTCTTCTCTTTCTCCTCCTCCTTTAATATTTATATTAAGGCTAGCTTTCTAGCTAGCCCTATATATTCTATAATTTCCTTAAAAGCTAGGTTGTTGATCGAAAGGCTGACTATCTAGTTTATAAGACCTAAGAAGGTAAGGGCAAGGGTAGCTAGAGGAAGGGCCTTTTCTTTCCCCTTTTTAGGGGGTATAGGGGTGGTAGTCGGGGTGGTGATAGTAGTAGTATATTGACTGCTAGAAAGCCCTTTAAAAGGGCTATCGAACGGTATATTACTTAACCTAGTAGCGGTTATAGCGGTAGTAGGGGTAGCAATAGAAGTAGTAGTAGTAGCGGTAGTAGTAGTAGCAGCGTTAGAGAGGTAGGTTATAAAGCTATAGCTTATATTATTAGGTTTAGAGGCAGGTTTGTTAATTAAGGGGTGAGGGGTAGTAGGGCAAAGGCTTAGAGGGTTAGAGACGCTAGAGGGGCTTGTAGGGCACGTAATAGCCAGGCCTATACGCCTCTACTACAGATTTCTTACTACTGTTAAACGTACAAAATAAGCTATAGCGCTCTAACGGTTATAGCTTAGGCAAAACGGATTTCAGTTCTCGAATTACCAGATATATAGCTTTATTCTGAGGGTGGACCCACTTTTGTAGATACCGCTGACTAAGCTATATACTCCACTATATAGCCTAGAAATAGCTTTAAAAGGCTTTTCTATTTTTAGATTTATGCCCCACTTTTGTAGAGACAGCCTCCTTAGGCTGAATAAGCGCTAGAAATAGCCTTAAAAGGCTCTTCTACTAGGTCACCTACCTACCCTGTACCTACCCTGCACTGCAGGAGCGAAAACAGAACTTATAGGAAAAGTCGTACGGCTTACCCTGCAGCTTAGGTAGCCGTAAGTCGATTATTTAAAATCGCTAGCTTATTTGGTTTTTCGGGAAGTGGCCATGCACCTACTAAGGCGCTCCTGCCGTATAGAAGGCAGGAACAGTCCCGGAGGGTATATATAGAGAAGGAAATTACAAAGCCTTACCTACTTGGACTAGAAATCAAGTTACTACGTTACCTACAACTATAAGCCTTACAGGCCTATAAGACCCACTGAAAGCCGTGATATATAAGCTTAAAGCCCCTATAATATAGCGCTATAGCCTATAACTATACCGTTATATAAGGACTTTTATAGAGGGAATATAGTAAAGGGCCCTACTTTACTATATTAGCACATACCTAAGAAGTGCTATTTAGGCCATATCAACGCTGTTGCTGCCCCTACGTACCCTATACGACTACTACTAGTAGGCTATAGTAGTTATAGATCCTTATATAGGATTACCTATTCCAATAGGTTATAAGCCCGGATAGCCTATAGGATAGTTATCGTTAGAGTCCAATTTCAAAGCGCTACCTCTGCCTATATATATAGGGCTATTTAAGCCTCTTATAGCTGAAAATATAGTACTATATTAGCCCTAAAAAGCTATATAATACATCTTATTGAAGGCTATTTAAGGACTAAAAAGCCTGAAAATCTAGAAGGAGAAATCGCTAAGAAATCTAAGTCCTATAGTATTAACGAGCATTTGGGGCTCTTATACACTTGGGCTAGTATACTTACCTATACTAAAAGACCTTTCTACTTATAGCTAGAAGTAGAAAGGCTAGCGTTTTAGAATTTCTAGCGCTAAAGACCTATATTTCCCTACTATAGAGCCCTTTCTATAGATATATCTATAGGCGGTAGTTAAGTCCCTACGTCGAAGTCTCTAGTCCCTATCTTAGAGCCTAGTTTAGAATTTCTACTAGAAAGCCCTACTAAGTAGCAAGTAGGCAGCGCTATAAACCTACTAAGCGCTAAGACTAGCCTAGAAAATCACTACTATAACTAGTAAGCTAGCTAATTAGCTTTAGTAAACTGGAAGCTAATTAAGTGCTTTAGCTAGCACTATAAAGTAAATAGTAGCCTATTTACAATGGCGGATTAAGCTAAAGGGAAGGGTATAGCGCCTAAAAGGGCCAGTAACCCAGCTGATCTAGGGCAATCTTCTAGGCCTCTACTACATATACAAACCCTATTAGAAGATGAGGAAGATGGCGAAGACTATAGCGAGGTTATAGAAGTCCTAAAACAGCATATAAAATCTTATAAGCGAGTTATAGCTAGCTAATCTAGTGATATAAAAACACTACTTTTAAGTCTAAATACCCTAAAAGCCTCTGTTAAGGATAGCGTTAGCGCTATAAAGAATATATCTTCTACATTAGCTTCTTTAACTAATAGTAGTAATGCTGTGGCTGCTACTATTGGAAAAACTAGCTATAGTCCTAGATTTAATCCTTTTAGCGGTACTATGGATTTAGATTCTCCTCCATATCCCCCTAGGAAAGAGCCCTATCTAGGGCCGGCTATTAATTCAGCTACTAGTAATTTAGACCCTTCTATAGATATAGGGTCTAAGGAAGGCTTTAAGGATACTATTACTAGTAGTATAGTAAAGGAGCTTTCTAAAAAGGCCTATACTATACCAGACAATAGTAAGCTTAGTAGGGAAAGCAATTTTGAATAGTGGATTCAGGCTTTAAGTATAGTGCTAAGAGCGTTAGGGATATCTAATTTTTTAGAAAACCCTGATATATCTAACACTTATAGCGACTCTGATCAAGCTGTTCTTTTAATGCTTCTATATAATAGCTTATCTAGTAGCCCTAGGGCTGCTATATTGTGGATTTATATACCTTCTAAAGCCTTTAAGCTGCTTGTTAGGCAGTATAGCCGACCTATAAAGTCTAAAAAGGAGGACGTCTATAACGAATTCCACGCCCTTACCTTTAGTACCTATAAAAAAGGCTTATCAGCTTTTAACGCTGAATTTAACGGCTATCTTGCTAAGCTTACTATGGCTTAAATAGATATAGATCCCTCTTTAATACTAAATCAGTATTTTAAGGCTCTAGAATCTAAGTTTCCTAGCTGGGTATTACGCCAAAAAAGCTCTATAAGACAGGCTAGAATGCTAGGCCTTATAGCCTCTAGCCTTGATATGGAATATCTAATGGCTGATATTTTAGAAGAATCTAGGAACCTGGCTATAGAGGCGTATAGAGCAGCTTACGTAGCTAATAGCTCTAATTCAACCCCTTATTCAAATTCTAACCCTAGTAAGAAGGGTAAAAATAAGAAAAAGGGTAAGAAGAAGGCTAGTTATAATATTGAAGGGCAGAATTATATTGCTAAAAGTGCTGAACAAGCCTCCTTTATGCTAGGGTCCTATAACCTAGCTGTAGGAGAAGAAGAAGAGGAATCCGACTCTAGTTCCAATTCTAGTTCTTCTGGCGATTCTAATACCCAATTAGTACAGCTATTAGCGTTAAAAGGGTATAAGAAGCGTAAGGACTTTAAAGGAAAAGGCCTAAAAACCTCTTCTAATAACAAGGCGAAATATAAAGATAATCAGCCTAGAAGACGCCCTAGAGACCCCGCTCTTTATAATAGTTGGCTATATGATATAGGATCTACAGACTATATCAGTAATAGTAAAGAGCGGTTTACTACCTTTACGCCTAACATAGGCCAGTTACGCCCTATTAACACTGGAAATGGCCCTGTAAGCCCGGCTAGTATAGGCTCTATTATACTAGAAGTATTATCTAGAAAGGCCCCCCCTACCTATACTAAATTAGTATTAGATGACGTTTTATACCTACCTAATATTGATATAAATATTGTTAGTAGGGTTAGGCACTATGATTCGGGAGGTTGCCTTATAAAGGAAACCCTTTATGGGGGTGATAGACGCTGTATAGCTGTACTAGACTTTAAGAAATCAGGATTTTTTCTTAACGTTAAAGGCAGCTCTAAGCCTATATTACATGCAAATTTTGCTTTTCCTTTAGGCCTTTCTAGTTATACTACTAAAAGTATAGAGCCGCAGCGTAATAAGATAGTAGTGGAAATTCCTTCTAATTCTGTTAGAAAGGAAGACTATAGACCTATTATAGAGGACGCTATAGTATCCGAAGCTATAGAGCCTAATAAGCGCTATAAGCTAAGGAATTCTCTGGCTAAGGGTACTACTTTAGAAGGTATAGGACCTTCTTTAAGGGGGAAAAGGCCTTATAGGCCTGTAGAGCCCTTAGCCACTGCCTAGGCCCCCTATTAAAGTCCCTGTAAGACTAGGGAGCCTAAGCCCTTAACTGGCACTGGAGATCTGCCCTGTATGCTAAGAGAGCCAGTTATAGAGGGGAATGAAGTAGAAAAGGCTATATCTAGCCCTACTTTAAAGGAGCCTAATATAGGTCAGCGAGATTACTATAATCTACTTAATTTAGCTAAATTGTGGCACGTTAGGCTAGGCCATATAGGCCTATGTCTTTTGATAAAGACCTCTAGTATTACTAAAGGGCTGCCTAATTTTGATAAAATAAAGGAAGCTAATTTTCACTGCTCTAGCTATGATCGAGGTAAAGCAGTGAGAAGGGTTAGTAAGGCTTTAATACCTGACCTACCTAGGGTCTTAGACTTAATAGAGGGCGATACTGTTAAAATTAGGCCTAGGCCTTATAATAGAAACCCTATAGTCTTACTTCTAGTTAACTGTAAAAGTAGGTATAGGTGGGTTTTTAACCTACCTAATAAATCAGGCCCTATAGTAGCTAACGCTATTAAGGGCTTTTTTAGGGGCCTAAGGAATAGATTTGGTAGATATCCTACTAAATTTCACTTTGACGGAGGTACTGAAATAACTGATTTATTAACTACTTGGTTAGCTAAAAGGGGTATTAAATTTAGTACTTCTGCCCCCTATATCTACGAGCAGAACGGCTTAGTAGAACGATCAGTTAGAGTTATACTAGACTGTATAAGGTATACTATTCTTAGTCGCACTTTACCCTAGTATTTGTGGTGCTTTATACTGGAGGCTGTAGTGGAATTAGTTAATAGTATAGCTATAACTAATAAGGAAACTACTCCTTTCTAGGCGCTATTTGACGAGCTAGAGCCTGGTATTCCATATATACCTAACCTAGAGCGCTATAGGGCTATAGGCGCTAAAGGAGAGGCTATTATACCTCTAGAAAAACGGTCTAAATCGTTAAAATTTACCTTTAGAACGGAAGAGTGTAAATTACTAGCGGTATTAGGTTCTAAGACCTACCTAGTATATATACCGTCTAGAAGAGCAGTACTTAAAACCTTTACTGTTAAGTTTATAGAGGATAATACAGTACTAAGTTAGCCTACTGATAATACGGCTTTAGAGGGGGAATTAGTAGACCTAGACCTAGATTTAGAGGGGGCTGTCAGCCCGGACCCTTCTAATCTTAATACTGAAAAGCCTATTAGTATAGAAATAGGACCTAGTAAGCTAGAACCCTACGAATCTTCTTCCGATAGTGAATTAGATAAACCCTTACCGGATAAGCCTATAAATCCGGTTATAGTAGAGTCTACTAGGCCTACTATATCTATTAGAAAGCCTGAATTACCAGAGGCGTTTCCCTAAACTATAGAGCCTATTTTTGCACCTAAGCCTATAGAAGTTATAGCGCCTAATCAGCCTATAACGAACGAACCTTTTGATAATAGTAATCTTATTTCAAAGGGGGATAAAATGCAGCTCGATTACTATAAGCTTTTACCTGAGACTAGTAGCTATATACTTTCTTTTGTCTATAAGGCTCGAAAAAGGGTAATATCTAAGGATAGTACGCCTACTACCTATAAGCAAGTCTTAAAACTACCTAGAGATGAGCGTAGTAAGTGGTTAGAGGCTATTACCAAGGAATTTATCCAGTTATTAGAGCTAGGGGTTTTTAAATTCCTACCTAGGAGTCTATTACCTTCTAACTGTAAGCTTATTACCTATCGAAACGTTCTTAAGGTTCAAAATGACGCTAAAAACAGGCCTATTAAGTATAAATCTCAGTTAGTAGCTAGGGGCTTTATACAGGTAGAAGGCCTAGATTACACTATAACCTACGCCTCTACTAGTATACCACCTACTTGGTGTATACTTCTAGCTATAGGTACTGTTCTAGACTGGGAAATAGAACAAGCTGACTTTATAGGGGCATTTCTTAATAGCGCTCTTAGAGAAGAAATATATATAGAAATCCCTAAAGGACTATTAGACCTAGCGGCTTCTAATAAGGCTATTTATAAGCTTTTACTGAAATACGGCTATAATCCTTCTACTCCTAATATTATTAAACTATCTAAAGCGTTATACGGTCTGAAACAAAGCCCTAGAGAGTAGCAAGATAAGCTTAAAATCTTACTTAAGAGCCTAGGCTATCTCCCTCTTATTTCAGATCCAGGGGTCTTCTATAATGCTAAAACCTGCCACTTTATCGTTACCTATATAGATAACTGTCTATTTATAGGGCCTAATATAGGCTATATAACTGATTTGACCGACACCTAAAAAACGAAAAACGAGTTTTTGGTCAAAACTACACCAAATCGCGTGCAACCACATCCATTTGAACCGTCCGATCGAGGACACAACGCCCGCCAATTTTCGCAGCAGCGCTGTCGGTTGCGCGACGGCAGCAGGCGTGCGAAAACCGCGAAAATGGCGAGCCTGGCCTCCCTCGCGGGGCTGCGATTTTCGCGCGTATAGGCCAATAATAAGGCTCTATACCCCAGTAACCCCGCCCCTATAACCAACAACAACAACAATAGCCCCCCCCTAAGCATAGACTACTAACCCCTAAGCATGGACTAATAGCCCCTGAACGACGTGGAGATGAATAACTGCCAGATTATAGCAGCTACCACCGCTATAGAGACTGCTACAAAGACTGCCATAGGCGCTATAGCTATAGTACCTATAGTACCTAGCTCTAGCGCCCTCCCTACTATCAACGCCCCGGCTTTTAGCGCCCCCCCCTCTATAAACATCTTTGCCCCCTTTCTAAGGGGACTGAACAACAGCTAGCACGCCCCCCTTAGCCAGAAAAATACGAAAAACACAGAGAAAAAATCAGAGAAAAATACAGGGGGAAAGGGGAACGTTAACAATGCCCCAAAGACCAGCCAGGCTACCCTAGCAACCGAAAAGACCGCTAAAACCGCCAAAACCGCCCCTAGTCCCCCGAAACTCGCCCTTACGCTTTCCAGTCTCCTAGACTAGGTTATAGGCCTAGCAAAGGACAGTACTAACTTCTGTAAGATAGTAGAGGTAACTACTAAGGCTAGGCAGCTAGCCCTTACAGCTCTGCTCTAGGACCTGCCTAAGGAAGCCCTACCTAAGGAAGCCCTGCCTAAGCAGCAACAACAACAACAACAATAACAATAACAGCAGCAACCCAGCTACCCTTAGCACTAGCAACAGCTATAGCAACAGCCTAGCCACTCGTAGCCTACTGCCCCTACCTAGGCTAATATAGCCCGTAAACTAACTGCTAGTAAGGCAGTTAGGCTAGGCCTAGAACGCCAGGTACTTATCCGCCTAGGCTTAGCATAATAAAAGGTACTCTCTAAGACCGCCCTAGAGGTAGTACAGGCTATTAAACAGGCGTCTGGCCTAGCGGTTTAGGGGGTTAGGACCCTCTCTAGCAGTAACCTCCTCCTTGTTATAGAAAGTATAGAGATAAAGAAGAGCCTAGAGAACAACACCACCTAGATTATAAGAGCCTTTAGAGAGAAGGCCTCCCTATATACCATAACCTAGGCAGTAGCAGTTAAGGGCCTTACTATTTATAACCGAGTTATAAAGGAGGGCCTACTAGAAGAGGCTAAAAAGTAGTACTCTATAACAACTAGGGCAAAGGTCTAGCACCCTTAAGGGCCTAGAAGGACTAGGGTTAAGGCACTGCTAGCCTTCTCCTCCTTTGATTCAGCCTAAAGGGCCTATAAAGAGGGGGTTTTCTAGAACTGCCGGGCCCTAGAAGCAAAGCCCTAGATCGACAAGGCTAAGCCTATTTAGTGCCTATAGTACTGGAAATAGGGCTATAGGGCTAAGGTATGCCAGAGTAAAGAAGAGATCTGCTATAACTACAGCGCTAATAGCTACACTATACTAGAAGCCCCTACCTGCTCTAGGGCACCCTGCTGTAGAAACTGCTATAAAGCCTACTATACCCGCTTAGAGGACTGCCCCTGCCTAAAAGAAGCCTGGACATAGGCCAAAGGATACCTATAGTCTAGACCTAAGTCCTTTAACAGCAACCAACCACCCCTATAACAATAGCAGTAACAACAACAACAGTAGTAGCAGCAGTAGCACTACCCTCCCCTATAGGAAAAGGAGGAAGAAGGCTATAATATAGTCTTAGGAAAGAGACGGAGAGGCCGGCTAATAAGAGGGCTAACCCCTAACTAAAGCACAATTACAGCCTGCTTTAGCCAAATAGAGGCTAGAGGACCTACTAGACCGGAGACTGCAGGAGCCCCTAAAAGCCTAGAGACTAGAGCCCCTAGAACCCCTAGGACCCTAGAAATTAGACCTGGAACCCTAGAGACCAGACCTAGACTAGACCTAGGAATTAGATTAGTTACTACCCTAACCATACACTTACTACCTATAACTATACAACTGCCGCCCTCTATATAACCAGAGGATATAGAGATATAAGAGTATACCTCTAGAATATATAAGGCTCTAAAGAGGTATAAGAAATACTACTCTCTATAGTAATAGAGGAAATACTTGCTATATAAGAGCCCTAGATAAACAGATAAGCCTAATACTCTACCTACTACCCTAGGTCAGCCCCCTATTACCTTATATTTACCCTAAACAGGAGGGCGGCCCTCTATATCTATAAGTTACTCCCCCTATCAGCTTAGGCCTATAGCTCTAGCCTAGACTAGGCTAGGGCTACTATATAAACAAAGAACGGCCCTTTTACAGTCTAGTCTTTATATAACGACCTCTAGCCTTAAGCAGGCTCGCCCCTCCTTCTAGAAGAAATAAGGGGGAAGATTAATACCTACCTAGGCCTCTACCTTCTAGCTAGAGACCTTAACCTTCACTACCCCCTATAGGACCAGTATAACCGCTTTAGTCCTAAATCAGAGGACCTGCTACTACTAATAGCAGAACAGGGACTTACCCTCCGTATACCCTACGGCGCTATAACTAGGGCACTATAGGGAGATTAAATAGGCCGGACCTCTACTATTAACCACTTCTAGCTTAGTAGTAGCCTTACCTGCTCCTATACTAGCTTAGGGATATACTTATACTTAGACTACTACCCTTAGACCCTAGATATCGACCTAAAGGCTATAAAGGCCCTACTACCGCCCCCTAGGTTCCAGTAGAAGAAGATAAATAAAGAGGAGGTAGCAAGGGAGGCCAGCTCCCTTATATACAATATAGGGGGCTACGGATACCTTACATACCTTGCTAACCTAGCCGGGCTCTAGGAGGCTTATAAGCGGCTCTTAGAGGAACTCTAGTATATTGCTAGGGCTATAACCCCTAGAAGAGCCTTAATAACTACTAGGAAAAGGAGAGCCCCCTAGTAGAACAACAAAGTCTACCAAGCAGTCTAGGAAAGAAAGAGGGCAGAAAGGCAACTATAACACTCCCCTACTAGCCAGGCCTACTCCAATACCTATAGAGCAGCCCTAAGGAAACAAACAAAGACTATAAGGGATAGTAAGAGGAAAAACTAGAGGGCCTTTCTATAGGAAGCTAGGGAGAAGCTTAAAAAACTATAGCAGCTAGAAAGATAGGCTAGGCTACAGAGCACTGCCGTACCGCCCCCCCTAAAGCTACCAACCCTTGGATAAGCTAGTACCTTCTAGAAGAAGGTTAAGGCCCTTTTAGCACGCTTCTTCCTCCCCTCCCCCTAAAAAGACAACCTAGGGGAACCCCTTATAGGCCCTAGGCTACTAGTTAGCTAGATGGTTAAGCCAGACGATATAAAAGAGGCTATTAAAACAACAAAGCCCTAGAAAGCACTAGGACTAGACGAACTCCCTATAGGCTTTCTAAAGGCCTACGGCGACCCCCTATACCAGGCACTCGCTATATTAGCATTAAAGTCCTTCCTCTACGGCTTTTACCTATAGGAATACAAGGAGGCAATTACTATAGTCCTCCTAAAGCCAGGAAAACAGCCAGACGCCTACAACGCCCCTAGGGGCTACCGCCCTATAGCCCTACTTAACTGTATTAGCAAGATACTAGAGAAGGTTATAGGGGCAAAAATAAGGGATGTTACAGAGGCCTTTAAGCTTATTCTAGCAATACAGCAGGGCTACTGCCGCTATAAGTCCATGGAATCCGCTATACACCTCCTACTAGCCCAGGTCTAGGAAGCCTGGAAATATAAGGCTAGGGCCTCCCTACTATAGCTCAACCTATCAGGGTATTTCGATAGCATCCCCTATACAAGGCTCCTAGCTGTCCTAGATCAACTAGGGCTACCTACCTGGCTGCTCTCCTAGCTAAGGGAGTTCCTCTCCTCTAGGACTACTAGCCTCTTATTTAACAGCCAAAGAAGCCAACAAATCCTAGTACCTACCGGAGTACCCTAAGGATCACCACTTTTACCTATTCTCTTAGTCCTATACCTCTACCTACTATATAAAAGGCTAGAAAGAAAACACCCTACTATCTCTACTATAGGATACATAGACAATACCAACCTACTAGCCTTTAGAAAAGATACTATAACAGCAACTAGGCAACTAGAAAAGGCCTGGAAAGAGTGCTTAGACTGGGCAATAACTGCTAGGGTTACCTTCTTAGCAGCAAAAAGCAAGCTTATACACTTCCCCCTAGGAAGAAGGCCCTAGAATACCCCTATTTACCTAGAACCTATAGAGAACTTTCCCCCCCTATAACCAGCAATAGAGGCCCGTTTTCTAAGGGTATGGCTAGACCTTAAGCTTACCTGGAAGGCCTACGCCAACACCCTACAGCAGAAGCTGAAAACGCAGTCCCTAGCTATTACTAGGCTAGTAGAGAAGACCTAGGGACCTAGAATCAAGAAGACTAGGCTCCTTTACATAGCGGTTATAAGGCCAGTTCTAGCCTACATAGCCTCAGCCTAGTATACTCCAACGCCTATAGTACCAAATAAGCCCCAAGGTATAGCAAGAGGCCTACTTACAGCAGAGAACAAGGCCCTAAGAAGAGTCATAGAGGCCTATAAACGAACGCCGACCTAGAGTCTCTAGTATAAGGCTAACATCCCCCCCCTTAACCTCTACCTTAACGCCCTCTCCTTTTCTAGCTAAGCTAGGATAAACAGAGCTATAGGGGAAGAAGTTACTAAGCAGAAAGAAGCCCTATACTACTCCCTAGGCAACAGGACCCCTAGGACCAGCCTCCCCTTAGGAGGATATACAAAACAAAAGAAGAAGAAAGAGGCAGTAGCACAGTAGTATCACTAGCAGCTATAGAAGGCCATTAACAAGGAGCCCCTATATACCGCCTAGAAAGACCACTACCTCCGAGAAGCTACAGCCTCCGGCTATAACCCCTATATAGAGAGCCTCTCAGAGAAATCAGCCAAGGACGCCTTCCAGGGAGAGAATCTAACTAAGAGCTTTAAAGGGACCTTTAAGAGGCGCCACTATAACCTCTCTAAGGCTAAAAGCTCGCTACTAATACAGGCCTATATAGAGAAGATAGGCCTAAAGGGATTCCTATATACCTATAAGGTGCCTAGAGTTAATAGCCCCCTCTGCCGCTACTACCTAGCCATAGAGGACATCCAGCATATATTCGATGGTTGCCCGGCCTACCCCTTGACCTCCTTTAAGGAGAAAGAAAGGGAGGACATATATAGCTTCCTCTATAGGCTTGAAAAGGGAGGCGGCAACGCTATACGCCCCCTAATCCGCCATATCGCTACTAGACTGCCAGAATACTCAGTTGCTCAGAGGCTAGGAGCAGTCTAGCCTATACCCCTTTAGAAAGTGTGTTTTCATACTCCTAAGAGGGCAGTATCTATTACGGTGAAGAACGGCCCAACCCTACCCACACCCCCCCTTCTCTTCCACGCACAGTTATAGGTTTTTCACCCATTATACGGTTTTCCTATAGCACTAGACTAGCCCACCTAGATATCCCCTACAGGGATCAGATAGCGTAATAGAATCTATCTATATAACTGATTTAAAGAAACGGCTTAATAAGGTCTACGCTATAGAAGACTTAGGGCCTGCCGCCTATTTCCTAGGCGTACAAATTATAAGGGATAGACCTAATAGGCGCCTGTGGCTTAACCAGTCACAGTATGTAGAAGAGGCGGTTAGCCGCTTTAACTTAGCTGATTCTAAGCCTATATCTATTCCCTTATAGCCGGGGCTAGTAAGTCAACTTTAACTAGAAGAAGATATTGCTAGCCACCTCTGTAATTCTATAGAAATTAAGCTCTATCAAAGCCTAGTAGGAATAGCTATGTATATAATGCTCCTTACTAGGGTAGATATTAGCTTTACCGTACAGTGGCTCTCTAGGTCTTTAAATAGACCTACAAAATCACACTTAAACGCTGCTAAAAATCTTTTTAAGTATTTTAATAGTACTAAAGACTATAGCATCTGTTTTAGCTATAACGGAAATACAGTAGCTGATCTAGGGCCTAAGCTTAGTAATAGTAGTAATACAACTACTAAGCTTAGTAGAGACTTTCACTCTAAGGAAGGGCCTAGGCCCCTAACTACTACCTCTGCTACTATAGTAGATTCTAGAAATAGTAAAGGTAGTAGCCGGACTTCTATAATTAATAGTAGTCTAGTCCCTATAGGCTTTAGTAATTCTGATTTTACAGGGGATAAGGCTACTAGTAAATCCACCTACGGCTATCTATATAAGTTAGCCGGTAGGCCTATTAGCTGGAAAACGAAAAGAGCTACTACTATTGCTCTCTCTACCCTGGAAGCTGAAACTGATAGACTTACAGAGGCTATACGCGAAGTACAGTGGATTATAGGGCTATTTTCTGAACTTCACAGACCTATAGACTACCCTATTACTCTCTATAGAGATAATCAGGGCTCTAAAACAGTGGCTAATGACCCAGCGCTATACGCTAGAACTAAGCATACCCTGCTGAAATTCCGGTACGTTAGAGAGCAGGTTAAGGCTAAAATAGTTACTATTATATATCTTAATACTAAGTGTATGCCGGCTGATGGACTTACTAAAGCCCTACCAGTTAGTGGCTTTCAGTCTTTTATTGGGCTTTTAGGCCTTCAACCTAAGGGAGCTTTTTACTAAGCTACCCTTTACCCCTATATATATACTCTATACTATATATAGATAGATTCTATTACGCTATCTGATCCCCGTAGGGGATATCTAGGCAGGCTGAGCTAGTGCTATAGGAAAACCGTACAACGGGTGAAAAACCTATAACTGTATATAGGAAAAATAGGGGGTGTGATAGGGGGTAGGCCAATCTTTACCAGAGTAGATACTGCCCCTTTAGGAGTATGAAAACATACTGCCTAAAGGGGTGTAGGCTAGACCGCTCCTAGCCTCTAAGCAACAGAGTATTCTAGCAGCCTAGTAGCAATATGGCGAACCAGGGGGCGTATAGCGCTGCCGCCCCCTTTTTCAAGTCTATAGAGAAAGCTGTATATATCCCCTCTTTCCCTCTCCTTAAAGGAGGCCAAAGGGTAGGCCAGGCAACCGTCGAATATATGTCGGATGTCCTTTGTAGCTAGGTGGCAGCGGCAGAGGGGGTTATCAACCCCAGGCACTTTATAGGTATATAGGAATCCTCTTAGGCCTATCTTCCCTATACAGGCCTGTATTAGCAGCAAGCTCTTAGCCTTAGAGAGGTTATAGTGGCGTCTTTAGAAGGCCTTCTTAAAGGCCTTAGCTAGGTTCTTCTCTTAGAAGGTAGCCTTAGCTAATTGCTCTAAGAGGCTCTCTGTATAAGGGTCATAACCAGAGGCCCTAGCCTCCTATAGATAGCGATCCTTCTAGGCAGTATAAAGGGGTTCCTTGTTAACAGCTTTCCTTAGTTGTTAGTAGTACTACTAGGCTATTACCTCCTTTTTTCTTTCTTACTTTATATACCCTTCTAGAGGGAGGCTAGTCCTAAGGGTCCTATTTCCAAGGGTAGGGCTTCCTTCTACTTAGCTACCTCTTTCCCTATAGCCCTATTTATCCTAGCCTAGCTAGAGAAGAAGAGGGCGTTAAGGTAGAGGTTAAAGGGGGAGACATTAGCCTTATAGTAGAGGCTTTAGACCGGTATCTTTTTATAGGCCCCTATAACCCTCCTTAGGGCCTCGTTTTCAGCTGCTAGTAGGCCTCTAGTTATACCCTATAGCCTATTTAGTATTATAGGTATAGGGGTATGCCAGGCTAAGGCTACGTAGGCTAGAACTGGCCTTATTACTACTGTATATAAAAGCCTAGTCTTTTCGATTCCAGGTCCCTAGGTCTTTCTAGCTAGCCTAGTAATAGCAAGGGACTGCGTTTTTAGCTTCTACCGTAGAGTACTAGCATAAGCCTTCTAGGTAAGCTTAGGGTCTAGCTAGACCCCTAGAAAACGGGCCTCTATAGCTGGTTATAAGGGGGGGAAGTCCCCTATTAGTCCTAGGTTAATAAGGTCAGTCTAGGGCCTCCTTCTAGGGGGAAAGTATATAAGCTCGCTCTTTACTGCTAATAAGGTAACTCTAGCAGTTATTACCCAGTCTAGATACTCTTTCTAGGCCTCTTCTAGCTATCTAACTGTTATTATAGCCTCCTTACTAAAGGCTAGTAGGTTAGTATCATCTATATAGCCTATAGTAGAGATAGTAGGGTATTTTCTCTCTAGCCTTTCGTATAGGGGGCAGAAGTATAGGACTAAGAGGATTGGTAAAAGTGGTAAGCCTTGGGGTACTCCTATTAGTACTGGGATTTGCTGGCTTTTTTAGCCGTCAAATAGAAGGCTAGTAGTCCTAGAAGAGAGGAATTCCTTTAGCCAGGATAGTAGCCAGGTAGGTAGCCCTAGCTAGTCTAGTATAGCTAGGAGTCTGCTATAAGGGATGCTGTTGAAATACCCTAATAGGTCTAGCTATAGAAGGGAGGCCCCGGCTTTATACTTCCATACCTCCTAGATCTGAGCTATAAGGAGGTATATAGCCGATTTAGTAGATTTATAGCGGTAGTAGCCCTATTACGTTGCTAGAATCAGCTTAAAAGCCTCGGCTATGTCCCTTATTTTAGTCCCTATAACTTTCTCCAGGACCTTGCTAATGCAGTTAAGTAGGGCTATAAGGCAGTAGCCTCCAGGGGTATTATAGGTATCTGGCTGTTTTCCTGGTTTAAGGAGGACAATAGTAACCGCTTTCTTATATTCCTATAGATAGAAGCTATAAAGGAAGGATTTTAAGGCTAGTATAGTAAGGGCCTTATATAAGGGGTCGCCACAGGCCTTTAGAAAGCCTATAGGGAGTTCGTCAGGTCCTAGTACTTTCTAGGGTTTTGTTGTTTTAATAGCCTCCTTTATATCGTTCAGCCTAACCGTCTAGCTCACTAGTAGCCTTAGGCCTATTAGGGGTTCCTCCAGGCTATCCTCTTAAAGGGAGAAGGGGAAGAAGTGTGCTAAAAGGGCCTTTACCTTCTCCTAGAAGGTACTAGCTTGTCTAAGGGTTAGTAGCTTAGGAGGGGGTAGGGCAGTAGTACTTTGTAGCCTAGCCTATCTTTCCAGTTACTAGAGCTTTTCTGGTTTTTCTCTAGCCTCTTATAGAAAAGCCCTCCAAGTCTTTCTTTTACTCTCTTTTATAGCCTTTATTTATTTCCTTTAGGCTAACTTATAGGTAGTAAGGAGGGCCTAGTTACTAGGGGAGCGTTAGAGCTATCTTTCTACACTTTTTCTCTCCTTAACTACCTAGTAGATTTCGTTGTGCTACTAGAAGGCGCTCTTCCTTCTAGTAGTTACTAGGGCTCCTTTAGGGGTTATAGCCTTAGTAATATACTGGAGTTCCTCTAATAGTCGCCTATAGGCCTCCTAGAGCCTAGCTAGGTTAGAGAGGTATAATAGATATCTATAGCCCTTTATATTATATATTAAGGAGCTAGCCTCTCTTACTACCCCCTCTTTATCTATCTTTTTCTACTAGAACCAGAGGAGCGGCAGTGGGGTTTCTATGGTCTCTAGGTTGATATCCAGTACCTAGGGATAGTAGTCTAAGCGTAAGTATATATCTAAGCTAGTATAGGAGCAGGTAAGGCTGCTACTAAGTTAGAAGTAGTTGATAGTAGAGGCCCTACCTACTTAGCTCCCCTATAGCGCCCTAGTTATAGTGCCATAGAGGGTATAGAGGGTAAGCCCCTGCTCTGCTATTAATAATAGTAGGTCTTCTAACCTAGGGCTAAAGCAGTTATATTAGTTCTAAAGAGGGTAGTAAAGGTTAAAGTCCCCTGCTAAAAGGTAAAGGCCTAGGTAGGCGTTGATCTTCCCTCTTATTTCTTCTATAAAAGGGGTTAAGCTAGTCTGGGGTTAGGGGTCGTTATATAAGGACCAGACTATAAAGGGGCCGTTCTTAGTCTGTATAGTAGCCCTAGCCCAGTCTAAGCTAGAGCTATAAGTCTATATTACTAGTAGGAGTAATTTATAGATATAAAGTAAGGCCTGTCCGTTAGGGGTAAAAATAAGGTGGTAGAGGGCTGATCTAGGGTAGTAGGTAGAGTGCTATACCTGCCTATTAATCCAGGGCTCTTATATAGCAAGTGTTTCTTCTTTTGCTATAGAAAGTAGTACTTCCTATACCTCCTTCAAGCCCTATACGTTCTAGAGGCATACCTTTATATTTCCATCTCCTCTAGCTATATAGTTAGCCATAGTTGTTATATAGTAGTAGTAGCGTTAGTTAGTCCGGTATCTAGGTCTAGTCTAGGTCTAGCATCCAGGGGTCTAGGGGCTCCTATAGGCTCTAGGGTTCTAGTAGGTCTAGTAGCCCCTTTAGGGCTTATAGTTGGCGTAGAAGAAGGGGGGGTTTAGCTGCTTAGATAGCTAAAGCAGGTGGTAATTATGTTCTAGTTAGGGGTTAACCCTCTTAATACTGTTGGTTAGCCCCTCTGTCTCTTCCCTAAGACTATAGTATAGCCTTTCTCCCCCTCCTCTTGTAATAGGGCCTGCTAAGGGTATTACTACTATTATTATTATTATTGCTATTACTATTAATACTGGTATAAGGGCGGTTAGTCAACGTTAAAGGCCTTAGGCCTAGAACGTAGGTATCCCTTAGCCTATGCCTATACCTCTTTTAGGCAGGGGCAGGCCTCTAAGCAGGCATAGTAAGCTTAGTGGCAGTTACGGCAGTAGGGTGCTCTAGAGCAGGTAGGGGCTTCTAGCATAGTATAGCTGTTAGCACTATAGTTATAGCAGATCTCTTCTCTACTCCGGCATACCTTAGCCCTATAGCCCTATTTCCAGTACCTTAGGCACTAGATAGGCTTAGCCTTATTAATCTAAGGCTCTACTTCTAGGGCTTGGCAGCTCTAAAAGACCCCCTCCTTATAGGCCTTCTAGGCTACCTCTAGAGAGGTAAAGGCTATTAGTACCTTAACCCTAGTCTATTCTAGCCCTTAAGGGTGTTAGACCTTTGCCTTAACTGCTATAGGGTATTGTTTTTTAGCTTCTTCTAGTAGGCCTTCTTCTATAACCCAGTTATAGACTATAAGGCCCTTAACCGCTACTGCCTAGGTTGTTGTATATAAAGAGGCCTTTTCGCCAAAGGCCCTTGTAATCCAGGCAGTATTGCTCTCTAGGCTCTTCTTTATCTCTATATTCTCTATAACTAGAAGGAGGTTACTACTAGAGAGCGTCTAAACCCCCTAAACTACTAGGCCAGAGGCCTATTATATAGCCTATACTACCTCTAGGGCAGATTTAGCAAGTACTTATTGTTAGGCTAAGCCTAGTCGGATAAGTACCTAGCGCTCTAGGCTAGGCCTAGTTACCTTACTAGCTATCAGCTTACTAGCTATATTAGCCTAGGTAGAGGCTATAGGCTAGGAGTAGCTAGGCTATTACTACTATTACTACTATTGTTGCTACTAGTAGTAGCTAGGCTGTTAAGGTTGTTACTAGTGCTATAGCTTAGGCGTTGCTAAGGTAGTAGGGCGGTTCCAGGGTACTAGAGCTATTACTGTTATAGCTAGGGCTTCTTTAGGCGGGTCCTAGAGCAGGGCTATAAGGGCAATTTGCCTAGCTTTAGTAGTTACCTTTACTATACTATAGAAGTTAGTACTATCCTTAGCTAGGCTGATTATCCGGTCTAGAAGGCTAGAGAGCGTAAGGGCGAGCTTAGGAGGGCTAAGAGCAGCCTAGGCGGTTTTCTTAGTTGCTGGGGTAATATGGCCGGCCTTAGTAGCATTGTTGTTACTTCCTTCTTTTCCTATATTTTTCTCCGATTTTTTCCCTAGTTTTTTCAAGGTTTTCTAGCTAGAAGGGGCTAGGGCTAGGGCGTACTGACTGCCGTTTAGGCCCCTAAGAAAAGGGGCAAAGACATTGGTTAAGAAAGGGGCGCTAATCGTAGGGGCGTTAATAATAGGGGGGGCGCTAGAGCTAGGTACTATAGGTACTATAGTTATAGCGCCTATAGCAGTCTCCTTAGCAGTAGTAAAGGCAATAATAGTAGTTTAACAGTCTTCTATTTCTCTATTATTGTTTAGGTAGTCTATACTTAGAGGTTAGTAGTCTATACTTAAAGGCTGGCTTAGGAGGTTGTTATTATTATCGTTAGCTATAGATAGGGCAGGGTTGCTAGGGCGCAGAGCTGTATTAGCCTATATACAAGGAAATTACAGTTATAAAAGAGCAGCTAGGCTTGCTATTTTCTGCATTTTCGCATACCTAGGGCTATCGTATAACCGACAGCGCTACGGCGAAAATTGATAGGCGTTATGTCCTCAATCGGACGGTTCGAATGGATATGGTTGTACGCGATTTGGTGTAGTTTTGACCAAAAACTCGTTTTTCGTTTTTCTTTATATTCATTCTATACTATATATATAGAAGGCCTGGCTTAGCCTGATTAGCTTATAAGACCAGTTAATAGTACCGGCTACTTTACAGCCCTCTGGAATCACCTAATTCCTCTATATAGCCTTAAAAGGCTTATAAGGTCCTAGCTACTGTAGTACAGTTCTATAGGCGCCCTTGTACTGGCATTAGCTCCCTGCGGCGTTAGGGAGGCCTATATTACTCTAGCTATGTCTAGAAGTACTCTAGTATATAGTATAGCTATATTTGGAAAATGTAGGCTCTGGCTATTACTAGTAGTATACTTTCCTTTAGAGGGGGATTCTCTATGTGACTACCTGTTATTTCCTTACTAGAACTTGCTAAAAGAACAGAGTAAAAAAGGGCATAAAATTTAAAACCGTGCTAAAAATCGTTTTCTCTATAAGAGGATAAAGGCGTTTATAAGCCCTTTACTCCTTCTATACTCTAGTACGTCTATCAGTCGCTAGGGTATAAAATATTTAAATATTATATATTACTATACGCTTTAAAGCTATAGTACCTATACCTTTAAATAGGTTATAGGTTTGATTTCAATATCATATATATTCTTACTTCTTTCTATATATAATAGGGGTTTATCCTATATATATATAAGGGCATAACCCCTTTGTCTAATGGAATAGTTTTGCTTTTACGTTCTTATTTCTTAGGATTCTTCTATTCTTTACCTATATATAGCTTTCTAAGTGTTAATTGCGGTAAGGGGGGTCAGGTGCTAATCCCTATAACCGCGCAGCATATAAGCCTCTTGCTCTGGGAATGGGGCATGTACTACACTACTGAGCCTCCTGCTCTAGGGAATAGGGCGTATACTGCACCACTTATGCAATAGCTACGAGTAGCGTACCTACGTACTACATAATAGTTACTAACAAGCACTCTACTTAAATATAGGTATTTAAGAGGTATATAACTACCTTCTAGATAGAGGGAGATAGACAATCCAGAACTAGAACTTAAACTAGTATTTCCTTGCTACTCTCTTTGCTCTTATTATTTTAGATTACTATAATCTCTAGAAACCTACTAATATATCTTAATACTAAGTGTATGCCGGCTAACGGACTTACTAAAGCCCTACTAGTTAGTGGCTTTCAGTCTTTTATTAGGCTTTTAGGCCTTTAACCTAAAGGAGCTTTCTACTAAGCTACCCTTTACCCCTATATATATACTCTATACTATATGTAAAGAAGGCCTGGCTTAGCCTGATTAGCTTATAAGACCAGTCAATAGTACCGGCTACTTCACAGCCCTCTGGAATCACCTAATTCCTCTATATAGCCTTAAAAGGCTTATAAGGTCCTAGCTACTATAGTATAGTTCTATAGGCGCCCTTGTACTAGCATCAGCTCCCTACGGCGTTAGAGAGGCCTATATTACTCTAGCCACGTCTAGAAGTACTCTAGTATATAGTATAGCTATATTTGGAAAATATAGGCTCTGGCTATTACTAGTAGTATACTTTCCTTTAGAGGGGGATTCTCTATATAACTACCTGTTATTTCCTTACTAGAACTTGCTAAAAGAACGGAGTAAAAAAGGGCATAAAATTTAAAACTATACTAAAAATCGTTTTCTCTATAAGAGGATAAAGGCGTTTATAAGCCCTTTACTCCTTCTATACTCTAGTACATCTATCAGTCGCTAGGGTATAGAATATTTAGATATTATATATTACTATACGCTTTAAAGCTATAGTACCTATACCTTTAAATAGGTTATAGGTTTGATTTCAACATTATATATATTCTTACTTCTTTTTATATATAATAGGGGTTTATCCTATATATATATAAGGGCATAACCCCTTTGTCTAACAGAATAGTTTTGCTTTTACGTTTTTATTTCTTAGGATTCTTCTATTCTTTACCTATATATAGCTTTCTAAGTGTTGATTGCAGTAAGGGGGGTTAGGTACTGATCCCTATAACTGTACAGTATATAAGCCTCTTGCTCTAGGAATGGGGCATGTACTACGCTACTAAGCCTTCTGCTCTAGAGAATAGGGCGCATACTGCGCCACTTATGCAATAGCTATAAGTAGCGTACCTACGTACTACATAATGGTTACTAACGAGTACTCTGCTTAAATATAGGTATTTAAGGGGTATATAACTACCTTCTAGATAGAGGGAGATAGACAATCCAGAACTAGAACTTAAACTAGTATTTCCTTGCTACTCTCTTTGCTCTTATTATTTTAGATTACTATAATCTCTAGAAACCTACTAATACTAATTAGTATTATCTCTATATTGCGATATAGGGGTAACGTAGAGCGGTAAGGTAGTTAGTTAAGTGCTTAACAACCTTAACTAAGTAGATTATAGTTTATTTACTAAGGGCTGTTAATCGGGCAACTGGATAACTACCCTATTAACTTAGTAATATCGCTTATAAGAAAACTGATACTATAAACCTATCCTTCTAGGCTAAGGAAGCTTGACCTAAGCTTCTAGACTAAGGAAGTATTGCTTAAGAGAATGCTACTAAAACTATATTACTAGTAAACTTTACTATGATTAATATACTATAGCGTCCTAAGATCCTTCTACTTATAGAACCTTAAAAAGGGAGGATACTAAGACGAACCTCTATTATATACCAAGTATTTCGTTAAGTATAGCCTAGGATTTTAAAAAGCATTTTAAACAAGAATTCCCTGTCTAGCTACCTATTATAAGCATTGATAAATTTAACGCTTAAACCTTCTATAGACTGCTAGAGTATATTAATCTAGAGTATAATAGCAATGAAGTACTTAACTTATATACGCTCTCCTGCCTTAGCACTTATAAAGGGCGATAATCTAAAATCTATACTATAAATTCTGCTTAGATTTTAAGGACTAGATAGCTAACTACTTTAATAAGTTAAACAATAAACTATACTTATAACTACGCTAAACGCTTAACGACAGTTGTGTCCTAGTAGATGGCTTGAAAGGGCAGAAGCTCTTTAAGGGACTTATAACGCTTGCTAATAACCCGTCTAACAATCCGGGGCCTAATATACTCCCTTAAATCCATAGACTATCAATCTAGGCCAAGTATAGATAGTAGGTAACGACATCTTTTCCTACTTAAACAGAAAAGGGGAAGGAGATCGTACTAATAATAATATAAGACTCTGGAATTAGTACCTAGCTATAGGAGGTACTACAGGGGGAGATACAAATCGGTAAGGAAGCGGATCGCATTAGTAATATAGCTATAAACGCTACCTAGCAATATAAACTAAAAAGCAGCTTGATTATAAACAAAAATCAACTAGTAAGCGGCCGAGACCTAGGTATATGTCAGATAGTAGCCTAAAGTGGAACGCTCTATGCCGGTAACTATAGCTAATTCGGAAACACCTTTTACCCGCCAAATCCGGACCTATGGATAACACTTCCGATTTGTAGACTTAGAAGTGCAATAGGAGCAGGATTCCTGCTGGTTAATAAGGACGTTGGCGAAGGCTATAGATTCCTACTAACTACCTAAAGTACCGGCTAAGGTCATACCTAAAGTTACAGCTAAGGTAACTACTAAGGCTATAACTAGAGAACTAATTAAGGGGGATAACAGAACCCTATACAACCTATATAAACCCCTGGTATTAGCACTAGATATAGGCCAGAATACGCTTAACCTTAAGCAGATAATAAAGAGCAGTATACCTAGTATAAGTATATTATATATAGGAGTACAGAGTATATGGCTATCCTACTGATCGAAACAGGCTGGATAAACGAGACAAGTATTAATCGAAAAACCCTGACCGATTTTATTAAGTCTTAGGACTTAAAGGACAGCTATTCCAGGTCTAACAACGATATCCTTAATAACAAATTCGTTTCTTCCTATACTAATACTGGACTTTCTAGATCGATTACGGCCTACTAGGCACTGTTTTTCCAAATGTACTTTTAGGACAAGCTAAGGAATATTACCTATACTATATTCCTTTTAGCATCTTCTTTATATAACTATATAGTATCTTAAAGGGATACTTCAAGATAAGTACTAAGTAGAACAATTACTTGTATATCTGGAATACTATTACTTTCCAGTCTATATGCCTTAAAAGCAAGAATAGCAATAAGTCTATAAAGGAAATTCTCTAGATCTTGCTTAACAGACTCTAATAAAGCTAATACGGGCTTAGTCTGCTTTATAACTATAAGGAGTTCCTAGTTATAAATATAATCCAAGCTTACTAAGGAGTGTCTAAGCTAAAGATTACCTTATATAAACTACTAATAAGCTTTAAAGAGCTAACAGCTATACTCTGCTAAATACTTAATGTTAAGGAAATGGATTGTATATATTGCTAATTCTTAATAGACTATAGGTTTACTATAATAAAGGCCAGGCCTATAAGAAACTATCAGAGTAACCCAATTATAGATTTGATCTTTAAGAGAAACCGGGCAATGTATATATAATAACCTAGAGGTACTACTAGGTATAGAAAGCGAAATAAGCTCTAGCAAGAGGACTATAACAAAGCCTATACCAAAGTAGGTTGTTAGATTTACGGCAAGCTAGATCACTGCTCCTTTATATATAGCTAAGAGGAATAAGCAATAGCTAAGAGCAAATGGCTTAAGCGAAAAGGCATTGACAAAGATTGCGGATAATATACGGCGTTCCTCCTTAATTATAAGGGTTTAGACGATAAATATAAAGTAAGGGAAGAAGATACTAAGCTTAAAGCTTAGATAGATAATCATAAAACTGATTAAACTTAAGGTAGAAACGAAGTGCTAGTAATCAGTTTTAAAGAAGAATAAACAGCAGTAACTTACTTTATAAACTAAGCTTTTCTCTATCTAATTACTAAGAGCGAACAACTGTATAAAGATAGCGAAAAGGATACTAAGAAAACAAAAGCCGTTTTGTTTATGCTTAATAGATATACCGAGACTAAATTCTAAGGGATTATACCTAATACTAGGGCTGCTAACGTTTCGACTGCTAGACTCTGACAATTCCTTATACTAAAGAAGATAATTAGATTGCTCGAGATTAACAAGTTATACATAGAAGAAGTAAACATACTTTTTAGGTCTAGGGATTTAAAACGATTACTTAAAACGGTCAAAGTAGAGCTCGATATTGGTTATACAACTTTCTATATATTAGAGACGCCAACCCCTTTTCTTATATATCTAAAGGATATAGATAAGCTCGGTATCTACCTTAATAATATAACAAATAAGCTTATATCTAAGTTAGGAAAGCGTATATATGTTTAACGGAAATAGGGATATCTATAGATCCCTGTAAAAGGGATCAAACTCCTAAGTATGGCATTTACGGCAGATAATGAGCGTTCTACGCCTCTATAACTTATAGAAGCTAAACTAAGATGTATTTATTAACACTATAGATACCCTATAGTTAATAGATTGTACAAACTACTATAACAAGCAGACTACTAAGTAGAACATAGCGCTATTAAGATGATTAATAAGTTCTGCCACTTCTGCTAGATTAAAGGCGCAGTACTATAACAATTCAGATTCGCATTATAAGACGATATTTGCTTTAATTTTAAGATCGTTATAGACGTTCTAGATATCGATAATTCCAAGGTACTATATATGGTCGATACTACAACGTTATTCCAAGCAGCCTACTTTCTAAATGATCTTTTAGCTAAAGAGACGTAGAAGCAGCTAAAGGAATGTTAGATCGACATATACCTTAGACTATCTAACGTTTTGCGCTATAACAAGGGTACTAATTTCAAAGTACATAAGTTCTAGGCAGAGGCTAAGCTTATAGGTATAACCTGCTATTTAGTACTAGTCAAGGTACACTAGTTAGTCGGCAAGATCGAGCGGTATTATAGGCTACTAAGAAGAGCCTATAACATTATTAAATCAGAGACCGCTAGATCTTGCTTAAAAGAGGTATACCTGTAAGTAGTACTAAGCACGGTTAACAATACTACTAGCCCAGATAGGCTAGTACTAACGCTCTTAGTTTTCAGCATATACCTATACCTTACTATAGATATACTGCCTTCTCTATCTTAACTATGCTAAGTAGGCGTAATTCGGAAGGCCATGATATAACTATAAATCCTAAATGATATAAGGACTATGCAAGACGCTCTTATATAATATAATAGACTAAGTATAGAAGACGTACTACTATACTTACTAGAAGTAGGTACTAAAGTACTTATATTCCGGGAAAGTAACTAATAGATAGGACCCTATAAGGTGATCTTGGCTATAGATATAACAGTAATCATCGATATAGTTAACAGGCCTATAGAATTTCAGAATATAGTAGTTAAACTATATTACCGGAAGCTAGTATAGGACGAGCAAGATAATCGGGCTGGTATTAAGTAGCTGGAACTATTCAAATATCCCTAGCCCAAGCAGCCCTACCGATATAGACAACCCTAAAAGAACCTAGTACCTACTAACAACTTTGTTTTAGAGAAAGAGAAGTGCAACTATAACCTTATACTTAAACTGCAAGCTAAAGGTAAGATTACTATACCTGGTATACTGTTCTAAGAATCCGATAAAACAGAACTGAACTTGCTCCTAGAAGCTAGGTTGATTAAAGCGATCTAGATACTAGCAGACACGTTGGACTATTAGATCTTTAAGTTGAGTTGTCTAGAAAGTGAAAGACAAGCTTACTTTACTATACAAGAAATTATACTTTATGGCTTAGGGATTTGGTAATAAGGACAAGAAGCACCTACTTACTTAATCGCTAATAATCTAACGCTATGTATAGCGACTTATACTCTTACTACTCCTAATACTATAAATGTACTTTGGTTTTAAGGTATAGGTATATAACGTTATCCAGGCTTATATATAAGCTAAGTTATAGCTAGTAAGGAAAGTGATTCTTCTATTACCTAAAGAACTTAAGATGCTCTATCCCCTTTATACTATTTTGCTCGTTAAAACCCTATTATATAGACTGGCTAAAGCCGGACTATACTAATAGGTAATATATATAAACTGGCATACTAAATGTCTCGATCTCAAGCTAAGCGCCTTTGACCTATACCTTATAATCGGTAAGGCGTAAATTAGAAGCAGATTTAGAATTATCGGCCTATAAACCGATAATACTCTTAATATCAGCAAGCAAGCCTTTATAAATAAGGAGAAGCTTAAGCTAGATAAGGCTAGCTTTAAGTATAAGCTACTAGTATCTTTAATAGACAAATCGATTATAGACTTTAACGGATATAGGCTCGAAATAAGTATAGATGCTGTTAAGATTCGGCAAAAGAGGCAAGCTATATAACTCGAACTTATAAGCCTAGACGCCGAAATAGCGAAACAAGTATATGTCGAACAATATATACATAGTACCTATATTACTACGATTTGCTAACTAGAGGCGACTTTCGACTTATTAGTAGCAGCGTAGTTAACTAAGCTAGGTACGGCCGAGATTGCCAAGCTTAACGCTCGATTGTAATAATAGATTAAGAACTCGATATACAGGCTATGCTACCTATAACTAGAACTCGAGATAGCTAAGCTCTTTGTCTTTATAGACGGATCATTCGCTAATAATATAGATATAACATTGCAGATTAGATTCGTTATAATATTCAGAAACAAGATAAGCAGCATAAACGAGTTTAACCTGCATAGTAATATTATATACTGGTCTTTAACTAAGTATAAGCGTGTAACAAGAAGCGTTTTGGCAAGCGAAATATACGGAATAGTAAGTAGGTTCGATTTTAGGTATATACTACACTAGACGCTCGCTAAGATCTACTTAGGCCTAGGTCTATTATCGCTACTACTAATCGTCGTTTATACAGACTTATTTAGTTTATATAAGTACCTAGTAAAACTTAGGACGATAGTAGAAAAGCGTCTTATAATCGATATAATAGTGCTATAACAGAGCTATAAAAACCGTAAAATCGTAGAAATTAGGTGGATTAGTGGCAACAACAACCTAGCCGACGCTATAACCAAGTATATGCCAAACAAGATGCTTAAAAGGCTCGTTACTACGAATATAGCCAAGATCAGAGTAGAAGGCTGGGTTTAATGCCCGGCTAAGCAATAGAAAGAGTCTATATAACTCAGGGCAAGATTGCTAGTACAAAAGACAAAGACTACTAGGACGATTTATTTACAGTATAATAAGGAATATTAGGTAAAGCGCAAAACGATCTTAATTTATACTCTTATAGCTGGCGCGATATATACGCCAGCGCCTCCTACCCCCTAATTACAATAACAAAACGTTAATAGCCTTGTCTATAGCGGCTATTACTATAAGCTTTTTCTATACAGGCGTTATACCTGCCATAGGCGCCTTATACTCGATAAGAGTACACGCCTTATCTACTAGGACCCAGGTATACTTGGCGCTATCGCGCTATATCTTCTAATCCTATAACCAATAAGTATTCCGATTAAACAATAGATAATACTAAAGATCATAACTTACTTTGGCCTTTATAGCTAGGTTAGAGCAGAGCTCTAAGAAGCGGTCTAAGAACAGGCAGACTAACTTAGGGCTACGATATTTGTTAGGAACAATAAAACAATAGAAACAATATATAAATAGAACTTATATCGGTATATATAAGTGCCCGGACAAGTACCGCTAGTACCGGAGGCTACAGCCCGACGTACGGTTATAGTACGCTATATATAGTATAAAATATCTAGACTTGTTAAACAAGTCCTTAACGCCTGCTAAAAGCAAATGCAGGTAGCTAAGGCAAATAACAGCGTATATAGCACTATATAGGCCACGAACTTTATATAAGTTAGTAATATTAATAATAAGGATAATAAGAGTAAGACGCTTACCCTCTGGTTTATATATATAAGCGCGTAACGACCTCTTATAAGGCTTTATATAGTCTGATATATAGTGCATATAGCAGCTAGAGCGGACGATAGAGTTGTCTAAGCTTTTGCTGGACGACGAACTTGCCGTTACTGCTGCTAGTATCGCTACCGGCGGCATAGGCGCGCTTGCAGCGGCGTACAGTGCCTTACGCTATATATATATAGCTGCTAACACTGCCTTCTTTATAGCCGGTAATATAGGTAGGGAGTACTTGGCAGGCTTAGAGATATGCGCCTTATATATAGCGATCTCCGCCTTACGCACCGCCTTCTCCTCTGCCTCCTCCTTATGCTAGAGTATAGCAGCCTGCTTAAGTAGGATGTATATACGTGCGATTAGCCCCTTAGAATCAAGGGGCGCAGAGTTGGCGTTAGAGCAGCTGCTTATAGACTTAGGCTGCGCAACAAGTATAGCCGCGTCTACAGCGTTAGGATCGCTATTGTTATTATCGTCGTTACCATCGTTGTTACCTACTACGCTCTCCTAGTTGCTATTATCGGCAATAGTATAGTCAGACGTGTCCTTAAATGCATTATCATTACCCTTCTAGGTAAGATGCTTGTTAGGAGCGTTAGTTATAAGCGTATTAAGGGCGTTGCTACCCTTATCCTTAGTATATATATAGGCGTTGCTGCCTATGCTCCTATAGGAGTACCTACTCTACTTATTATCAAAATCCAATATTATAAATAATAAGATCAGTATGCTTAAGCATTAGTGCATAATAATAAGCAATTTACTTATTACTGCTAATGCTACTGCTACTATTATTATTGCTACTGCTACTACTGCTATTGTTGTTGCTACTGCTACTACTGCTAGTACGGATCATAGGGAGAAAGAGAACAGGTAGTATATAGTAGGAGAACCTACCTATTTATAGGTTTGGGGCAAGCGCGTTCAGAGTTTGTAATTAGCTAGCCTAGAGCTCTGATTTTTCCTATTGTGATTTCTATTTAGGACTATAAGCTTTTGCAATAATAGTTACTTATTAAATGGGTAATCCTATATAAGGATCTGTAACCACTATAGCCTACTAGTAGTAGTCGTATAGGGTACGTAGGGGCAGCAACAGCGTTGATATGGCCTAAATAGCACTTCCTAGGTATGTGCTAATATAGTAAAGTAGGGCCCTTTACTATATTCCCTCTATAAAAGTCCTTATATAACGGTATAGTTATAGGCTATAGCGCTATATTATAGGGGCTTTAAGCTTATATATCACGGCTTTCAGTGGGTCTTATAGGCCTATAAGGCTTATAGTTGTAGGTAATGTAGTAACTTGATTTCTAGTCCAAGTAGGTAAGGCTTCGCAATTTCCTTCCCTATATATACCCTCTGGGACCGTTCCTGCCTTCCACACGGCAGGAGCGCCTTAGTAGGTGCATGGCCACTTCCCGAAAAACCAAATAAGCTGGCGATTTTGAATAATCGACTTACGGCCACCTAAGCTACAGGGTAAGCCGCACGACTTTTCCTATAAGTTCTGTTTTCGCTCCTACAGTACAGGGTAGGTACAGGGTAGGTAGGTGACCTAGTAGAAGAGCCTTTGAAGGCTATTTCTAGCGCTTATACAGCCTAAGGAGGCTGTCTCTACAAAAGTGGGGCATAAATCTAAAAATAGAAAAGCCTTTTAAAGCTATTTCTAGGCTATATAGTGGAGTATATAGCTTAGTCAGCGGTATCCACAAAAGTGGGTCCACCCTCAGAATATAGCTATATATCTAGTAGTTCGAGAACTGAAATCCGTTTTGCCTAAGCTATAACCGTTAGAGCGCTATAGCTTATTTTGTACGTTTAACACCCCCTCTATTCTTCTATTCCTTTATAAGCCTTAGAAAGCTATATATAGGTAAAGAGTAGAAGAATCCTAAGAAAAAAGAACGTAAGAGCAAAACTATTCCGTTAGACAAAGGGGTTATGCCCTTATATATATAGGATAAACCCCTATTATATATAAAAAGAAGTAAGAATATATATGATGTTGAAATCAAACCTATAACCTATTTAAAGGTATAGGTACTATAGCTTTAAAGCGTATAGTAATATATAATATCTAAATATTCTATACCCTAGCGACTGATAGACGCACTAGAGTATAGAAGGAGTAAAGGGCTTATAAACGCCTTTATCCTCTTATAGAGAAAACGATTTTTAGTACGGTTTTAAATTTTATGCCCTTTTTTACTCCGTTCTTTTAGCAAGTTCTAGTAAGGAAATAACAGGTAGTTACATAGAGAATCCCCCTCTAAAGGAAAGTATACTACTAGTAATAGCCGGAGCCTATATTTTCCAAATATAGCTATACTATATACTAGAGTACTTCTAGACGTAGCTAGAGTAATATAGGCCTCCCTAACGCCGCAGGGAGCTGATGCCAGCTCAAGGGCGCCTATAGAACTGTACTACAGTAGCTAGGACCTTATAAGCCTTTTAAGGCTATATATAGGAATTAGGTGATTCCAGAGGGCTGTGAAGTAGCCGGTACTATTGACTGGTCTTATAAGCTAATCAGGCTAAGCCAGGCCTTCTCTATATATAGTATAGAGTATATATATAGGGGTAAAGGGTAGCTTAGTAGAAAGCTCCTTTAGGTTAAAGGCCTAAAAGCCTAATAAAAGACTGAAAGCCACTAACTGGTAGGGCTTTAGTAAGTCCGTTAGCCGGCATACACTTAGTATTAAGATATATAATAGTAACTATTTTAGCCTTAACCTGCTCTCTAACGTACCGGAATTTCAGCAGGGTATGCTTAGTTCTAGCGTGTAGCGCTGGGTCATTAGCTACCGTTATAGAGCCCTGATTATCTCCATAGAGAGTAATAGGGTAGTCTATAGGTCTGTGAAGTTCAGAAAATAGCCCTATAATCCACTGTACTTCGCGTATAGCCTCTGTAAGTCCATCAGTTTTAGCTTCTAGGGTAGAGAGAGCAATAGTAGTAGCTCTTTTCGTTTTCCAGCTAATAGGCCCACCGGCTAACTTATATAGATAGCCGTAGGTGGATTTACTAGTAGCCTTATCCCCTGCAAAATCAGAATCACTAAAGCCTATAGGGACTAGACTACTATTAATTATAGAAGTCCGGCTACTACCTTTACTATTTCTAGAATCTACTATAGTAGTAGAGGTAGTAGTTAGGGGCCTAGGCCCTTCCTTAGAGTGAAAGTCTCTACTAAGCTTAGTAGTTGTATTACTACTATTACTAAGCTTAGGCCCTAGATCAGCTACTGTATTTCCGTTATAGCTAAAACAGATGCTATAGTCTTTAGTGCTATTAAGATACTTAAAAAGATTTTTAGCAGCGTTTAAGTGTGATTTTGTAGGTCTATTTAAAGACCTAGAGAGCCACTGTACGGTAAAGCTAATATCTACCCTAGTAAGGAGCATTATATACATAGCTGTTCCTACTAGGCTTTGATAGAGCTTAATTTCCGTAGAATTACAGAGGTGGCTAGCAATATCTTCCTCTAGTTGAAGTTGACTTACTAGCCCCGGCTGTAAGGGAATAGATATAGGCTTAGAATCAGCTAAGTTAAAGCGGCTAACCGCCTCTTCTACATACTGTGACTGGTTAAGCCACAGGCGCCTATTAGGTCTATCCCTTATAATTTGCACGCCTAGGAAATAGGCGGCAGGCCCTAAGTCTTCTATAGCATAGACCTTATTAATCCGTCTCTTTAAATCAGTTATATAGCCTATATTAGGCCCTATAAATAGACAGTCATCTACATAGGTAACGATAAAGTGGCAGGTTTTAGCATTATAGAAGACCCCTGGATCTGAAATAAGAGGGAGATAGCCTAGGCTCTTAAGTAAGATTCTAAGCTTATCTTGCCACTCTCTAGGGCTTTGTTTCAGACCGTATAACGCTTTAGATAGTTTAATAATATTAGGAGTAGAAGGATTATAGCCGTATTTCAGTAAAAGCTTATAAATAGCCTTATTAGAAGCCGCTAGGTCTAATAGTCCTTCAGGGATTTCCATATATATTTCTTCTCTAAGAGCGCTATTAAGAAATGCCCCTATAAAGTCAGCTTGTTCTATTTCCCAGTCTAGAACAGCACCTTTAGCTAGAAGTATACGCCAAGTAGGTGGTATACTAGTAGAGGCGTAGGTTATAGTGTAATCTAGGCCTTCTACCTGCATAAGGCCCCTAGCTACTAACCGAGATTTATACTTAATAGGCCTGTTTTTAGCGTCCTTTTTAACCTTAAGAACGTTTCGACAGGTAATAAGCTTACGGTTAGAAGGTAATAGACTCCTAGGTAGGAATTTAAAAACCCCTAGCTCTAATAACTGGATAAATTCCTTGGTAATAGCCTCTAACCACTTACTACGCTCATCTCTAGGTAGTTTTAAGACTTGCTTATAAGTAGTAGGCGTACTATCCTTAGATATTACCCTTTTTCGAGCCTTATAGACAAAAGACAGTATATAGCTACTAGTCTTAGCTAAAAGCTTATAGTAATCGAGCTGCATTTTATCCCCCTCTGAAATAAGATCTGTCGATTGCTAGCGGGCTATCGTAGCTGGTATGGGTTGGTCACGGTAAGGGAATGGCTAGATGTGGGGCATAACCCCCATGCTAGCGCTAGGTATAACCCTAGTCAGGATACAGGGCTATAACGCCCTGTATCTAGGAGAGCGAGAAAGAGAGGGAGAGAGGACATACATTATTAATCATTACTATAGGAATCGTACTTATTAATTTGCTCTTTCTCTATCTTGCTATTCTTGTTCCTTACTATTAACCGGAAGCCTTTTACTATAGTAAGAGCGAATCGATACTAATCAGTTTCTATTGTTTTAATAGACAGTAGAAGTAGAGCAGCTAGATTGACAACTACGCCAGAAGTATACCTATAAAGAGGAAGAGCTAGGCTAGCTATAATAAGAGATGGATCTCTTTATTAAGTATATCTAACCTGCAAACGTACTCTGAAATAAGGAGATAAAACGCAGATGCGCTTTCGAAAAACAACTTTACTTATCCGACATTTTTTAACAGATATAACGAACAACAATTCGATACTATAACTATAGCTTAAAACCTAAAGATAGAACATAATATGCGATTCGAAATAGCTAATACTATAATATAGATATATATACTGATAGCTGAAGATAAGATGCTCGATAAGCTGCCCTAATAGCTACCGTCTAGCAAAGCCTACCTGCTAGACGTAGTAACATTCTTTAAAACCCTAGACTATATCGAACTGGGCTATAAAGATAAAAGGATTATCAATACCTATATATTAATAGAAGTAATAGAATACCAGAGGTTAAAAATAGAGGGAGAAAGGCTATAAATAAGGGTAATTAACAGCTTTAACGGGTAGACTGATAGGGACTTTCAGAAGGCTTCTATAATCATTAAAACAGAGTTAGCAGAACTACTTAGAGCTAGTAGTTTTGCTATAAGCCTGATAAGAAGCTACTAAGACGCTGAACTAGCTAGGTTTGCTAATGATAAGAGCCTTATCAGTAAACCTACCTATTAGCTAGTCCTATTAGCCGCCTTCTTACCTCTCTGGCTAGTAATAGCACCTCTACTATTATAAGTTTTCTCGCCTACTCTAGGCAAAGGTATGCCTCTACCGCTATTAGTACTAGGCTTCCCTTTACCACCTGAACTGCCAAATTTAGAGCCTAAGCTAGGGAGCTTAGTATAAGGACTAGGAGGAAATAGAGGATATAGAGGAGGACCTAAGTATAGGAATAGAACTAGGCCTAGATATAGAAACGGATTTAACCTAGGGTAACCGGGGTTTATTCTAGGACTACTAGGCTTTAACCTATAACCTTAGCAATACTACCTCTATCAGTAATATTAACCGTAGTAGTACTACTAGTAGTACTATCCTTAGTAGTAGTAATAAAGAAGGTATAACCAGCCTTCTATTCTATCTAACCTACTAGAGGTTACTAAAGTCGAAATAGAGAGTCTAGAATACCTGGAAATTCCCCTAAGGCTAACCTAGAGGGATAACAACCCCTATATTAATCGAAAGCTATAAATGGACTTCGGAAAAGCGTAGAATAGCAGCAACTGCTATAATAGGGCAGAAACGGAGATACTAGACGACAAAGTTAAGATTTTCCTTTACTAGTATATAATGTTCTAGATTGACTATACCGCTTTATACCTGGTTTTTCCCTATATCCTCTTTAGTAGGGCTAGAGACTACTAGGTTAACCACCTTAACTACCTCCTTCCTTTCTACTTAGTTTATACTAAACTAAGTAAGTATTTCGAGATAGACGCTAAAAAGCAGAACCTAGTAATAATATAGAGCTCTATTACTTTCAGAAGCGTATAACAAGAAAACCCTAGAAAAAGCAACAAAGAAGTCCTCTAGCTACTACTTAATAAGCTACTAGTAATTTAGCGGGCTTTAGGGCCTATTTACTATAGTAAGGAAATCCTTACTTCGAATATAATAAGGGCATGCCGTAGAGTGTCTAAACTGAAGTTAGCTTTATATAAGCTGATTAAAGGATTCAAGGAGCTAGCAGCTATGCTATAGGGCACGCTAGAAGTAGAGGAAATGGAAAGCCAGTAGTATCTAACAGACCAGCAGTATTTCTCTAAGAAGTTACAGCTAAGGTCTACCCCTAGAAGGTCTTAATGCTGCTGGATTTGTAAGAAGGAAAGGTACTACTCTACTAAGTACTTAGAAGAGGAGTAGAAGAAGAATCGACTTAACTGGCTAAAAAGCCGGCAAATCAACCTTAATAGGGGGAAGAAGAGATATTAGTTGTTTCTAGTCGACTATAAGGGCTCTAAGTCTAAGGGGAGTATAGCAGAGGACGATTTTAACGACTATAGCCTAGAGGATTATACTATAGAAGACTCCGCCAGAAACGATATAGCAGTAGCTTTCTTTACTAATAAGGCTTTCCTATATAGATTATATAGGGAAGAACCCTGCTATAGTAAAGAACTTAAAGATATACTGTATACCGCACTTTCTTCTACGCAATTTATGCTCGATAAGTATTCCGAAATAGTATTCCAGGGTATTATACCGGATATAGGTACTACTAATTTTTCGACTGCTAGCATATATTAAGTACTAGCCCTACAACGCTAAGTGCCCGGTATCTATATCAATAGGGCAAGGGCTAGAGAGGCTAGTATTACCTTTAGCCTAGGCAAAGTAAAGGAATCTATCAGTATGGTTATAGTAGATACTGCTACTAGGAAGGCAACTTTCTATATTCTAGATACACCTACCCCTTTTCTTCTTTACCTTTAAGATATAGATCGGCTTAGGGTATACCTAGATAACACAATAGATACTATAGTTAAGGGTAAACAGCGGATCCCGATTATCCGAAGATAGGGCTACCTATAGATCCCGGCACTTAACAGTGCGGTACGCGCCGTATTTATATAGGACAAAGCACAACTGCGCTTAATAGAACTTATAGAATCCTAGCTACGGCGAATTCATCGACATTGCGGCTACCTGTTAGTAGAAAAGCTGTATAAGCTCCTTAGCTACGCTAACTATCAAGTAGAACATAGTGTGTTAGAGCTTATTAATAAGTTCTACTACTTCTGCTAGGTTAAGGGGCTAGTACCTAGGCGTTTTAAATTTACGCTTAGGAATAATATCCACTTTAACTATAAGGTAGTAGTAGATATTCTAGATCTCGATAGCCGGAAAGTCCTCTATATAGTCGATATAGCTACCTCCTTTTAAGCAGCCTATTTTCTAAAGGATATAACGGTAAAAGAGACTTAGGAATGGCTAAAGGAGTGCTAGATAGACATGTATCTTAGGCTGCTGGATATCCTTCGTTATAACTAGGGGACTAATTTCATAGCTAAGGAATTTCAGGTAGAGGCGAAATTAGCTGGTATTACAGTAGTAGATGTCCTAGTTAAGGCTTATAACTTAGTAGGGAAGGTAGAGCGCTACTATGCCCTACTATGCCAAGTATACAAGATTATACAAGAAGAGGCCGGCACTACTATATTGAAAATGGCTAGCTTATAAGCTGCGGTCTCTACTGTTAATAATACAGTAGGGCCTAGTAGTTTAATCCCTACCCTACTGGTCTTTAGTGCTTTTCCCTAGCTAACTGGAAATTCGCTACTAAGTCTAGATCAAGTTATAAGGGTAGAAGCTATTGAAAAAGCAATGGCTGAGCTTAAGAGGTAGCAAGGTAAGCGGGCTATTAGGGAGGCTCTTAGCCGCCGAAACGGCCCTAATACCAAGGTAGTACTACCTAGTATACTAGGTATTGGCCAGGAAGTCTTGGTCTACTACGAAAATAACAGGTAGACCGGGCTATATAAGGTATTAGCAGTATTAAAGACTTCTATAACTATAGATATAGTTAATAGTGCTATAGACTTTAGAAGTATAGTTGTAAAACCGTACTGCTAGGAGCTATAGAGAGGGCTATAAGGGGGGCTATAGAAGGAGGGGGACGCCGAAGACCCGGAAGATCCGGATATAACGGAAAAGTTTATCTATCCTAACCCTATACTACTAAAGAGGCGGGGCCAGCCTAGGAGAGAAAGAGGGGCCTAGGTTTTACCGGAGATTATAGACCTATAACCCGACGTACTACCTGGATACAGCGCGACTTGCGCTATAAAACCCTAGGATAAGGCGCGGCCTATACTAACGAACGATATGCTACGACTTAGACGGACAACCTATAATTCCAGTATACTAGATAAGCTATAACTCGTACTGCGTTTTACTATTTTAGACTGTAGCCGCGCCCTTATATTAGGTAGGGACCTTATAAGTCAAGTCCCTATAGGACTCTTCCTTTCTAAGAAGGAGAGAAAGGACTATGCCCTAGCCCTAGAATTACAGTACTAAGGCAAGATTACTACGCTGGGTAAGCCGTTTAAGGCCTTGGACAAGGCCAAGATCGACGCCCTTCTTGAAAATAGTATTATCAAGGTAATCTAAGAACTAAAGGACCTCTATAGCGTTAAGGTATTCAAGTTAAGAATAGTTTAGGAGGTAAAGGACAAGACTTCTAGCCTATATAAAAAATCAAAGCTAGTAGCCCAAAGGTATAGTAATCTAGGAAAGAATAGTCTTCTTACCTAGTTACTGACCATCTAACGGTATGCCTAGCAGATTTTGCTTGCCCTTTACCCTTCTCTTCTTTATGATTTTAGGCTATACCTATAGTTATAGGATATAATATAGGCGTATACGCAGTCTAAGACGGCCTTAAACCGAAAAATACTCCTTTATCTGCCTAAAGAGCTTTAGGGTAAATATCCTACTAGCGCTGTTTTACAGGTAAACTGCCCGCTATACAGTATAGTAGAGGCAGGGCTTTACTAGTTTGCCATATATGCAGTGGCATATGAATTGCCTTAGTCTTTAGTCTTCTTCTTTTAATCCTTATCTTTTGATTTCTACTACTGTACTAGGAAAGGGATTTAGGCTTGTTGGCTTATAAACCGACAATACCCTTATTATTAGGGATAATTCCTTTTCCTAGTTAGAAGAGGAAGAGCTAGAAAAAGCCGGCTTTAAGTTAAAGCCAGCTACTAAGGTAGTAGATAGGCTAAAGGTAGATTTTAACGGCTGCCGGATTTACCTCTCTAATAGTAACCTTTCGATATAGCAAAAAGGGAAGGATAAACGCCTGTCCCTTGTTAATATAAAGGGGGCAACGCCCGCTTAGCAATACGTTAAGTAACGTACTTAGGGGGCTTATTTAGCCTCTATCTGCTAGCCGGAGGCAGCTTTTAACTTAGCTATAGCTGCCCAAGCCTAGCAGCCCTAGCCAGAGGACTATAAGCACCTTAACGCCCAGATCTAGTGGTAGATAGATAATATAGAAAAAGGCCTAGTTTATTACCCTTTGGATCTTGCTATAGCTAAGCTCTTTATCTTCGTTAATAGGTCCTTTGCTAATAACGCGGACCTAACTTCTTAGATCGGCTATGTTATACTACTAGCTAACAAAGACAATGTATTAGGAGAGGCTGCTTTTTAAATTTATGGAAATATAGTCTACTAGTCCTTAACAAAGTGTAAAAGGGTAATAAGAAGCGTACTGGCTAGCGAGATCTATAGGATGGTAGCTAGCTTTGATATCAGTTTTATAGTCTAGCAGACTATTTCTACGATTTTTACCTACCTTAGCCTAGGGGCTAACCTTCTGATTATTCTTTGTATAGACTCTTTTAGTCTATATAAGTGCCTTATTAAGCTTGGCAGTACTATCGAAAAGCGCCTTATAATCAATATTATGGCTTTATAGTAGAGCTATAAGAATAGGGAGATTTAGGAGGTTAGGTAGATTAATAGGGAGGATAACCTAGTAGATGCTATAACGAAAAGACTGTCTAACTGGGCACTTATAGCGCTGGTTGATAATAATACGGCTAAGATACGTATAGAGGGTTAGGTAATGCAGCGATAATTACTGTATAGCGGCTGTAGTACGCCGATAAAAGAAAGACAGTAAGGGCGGGACATGCTATACGCTAATACGCCGCGGAAGAGGAGGGAGGATAAGGCGTGGATACGCTGTAAAACGGAAGTATAAAACGCGATAAGTATAGCAGGACTATAAGACAAAGCGCGATATACTTTTATATTTTTTTATATTTTTATATTTTCCTTCTTCTCCTTCCCCTATACTGCTAATAATAAAAGTGCTTTAGCTATATAGGCCGATGCCTATATATAGGCCTTTTACAAGGCCTCCTTCCCTATCCCTACTAAGTCCGCCTCCTCCTTACTGCTACTAGGTAGCGTAAGAACGTAGTAGATAGCGGACTGCTACTCCTGCTAGTCCTTATACTACTGCTTCTTAGTAGCCTTTAACAAGTTAGTATATCGCTAAGAAGATAGAGGGGAGGACTTACGGCAGAGGTAGGCTTAGAAGCTATAAGGACTTTAAGATAGTGCGCTATAATAGGGCGTGCTAACGTAGAGCTATATAGGCAAATTAGAGTATAACTATAGTTTCATTTATATAAGATAAAGCGCTTATAGCAGCTTGCAACTGCTGCTAGCTAAGCAGGACTAACAACGGCTACTAATAACACTAATGTAATCCCGGTAATACTAGTTCTAACGCTATATGTTATTAGGACCCCGGCCTTTGCCAGCCGTTACTGCCTAGATATAGTGGACGTATATATCGGCATAGGGCATACTAGGGGGGCTGTAGGGGTAGGACATAACGTGCTGTTGCTTACGCAGTAGTATGTCTAGAAATTACGAAAATGTTAGCTATATTCTAAAGTACAGCCGCGCTTTGAAACCTACTTTTACGGCGCAAAGCGCCCTTGCTATACTCGCGTATGCTGCTACCCTTGCTTTTATCGGTACTATCGCTAGTACTGCTGTTAACGCTGTTGTTGTTACTACTACTGCCCTCCTCCTCCTCTGTATTAGCAGGGGGTATATACGCCCTATTATAGGCGTTATTATTATCCTTATTAGCTATAAGGCTGGAATTAGTAGTATATCTGCCGGCGTTGCTGCTAGTAGTACGCTTAAAGCGTTATAGGCCCTTTTTCTTAGCTAGCTTACTAGCCCAGGCATTAGCCACAGCCTTCTTACGCTTCTTACGGCGCTTAGTAGCCGCTGCCCTACCTGCTATAGCATGGGCCTTAGCCGACTTACGCTGCTTAGCCTTGCAAGCAGCTACGTAGTATATGGCCGGCGTGATCTTAGCCGGCTTAGTCGGCGTAGGCGCCAGGGCTAGGGGCATGGTAGATATACCTATATTGCGTTAGAATATCAATAAACAAGATACGCCTATGCTAATAACACGTAGGACATGATATATATATAGCGGAGAATAAAGCTAGTACGGCGGATAACAAGGAAGTACTTACCTAGGATAGTATATACTAAGTCGTCCAAGTTAGAAAAGGAGTCTATATTAGCTATAAGTAGGTTAGCAAACGATAAATCGTAGTAGCAGCAGCAGTAGGGCAAGCAGGCTATATATATATATATTTTTATTAGCAAGACTTAAAAGAGAAGGACTATATTGGAAGTATAGGCTGGCCTATTATTCTATTTATTCTATAGTAGGCGGTCTAGAAGTGTATAATAATAAGAAGATAATACCGGCAGAAAAGGGCGTTATTAATTGGTTAAGGGATAGGTAGGTTATAGCTAAGGAAGAAAAGGGAGAAGGGGATAGAAGGTAGTTGTATAGTAGGATTAGTACGGCAATAGGCAACGCGGACATATCGCGGTAGATAAAGCGCAATATACGCTTTGTATAGTGCTTATAGAACGTAACGTACGACTTATCTTATAGGAATAGAGCGTGTTAAGAATTGATTGCAGGATATAATATACGCCTTATCTCGCATAGATAAAGCGTGTTAAGTGGCGGACTATAGGTAAGGATGTCCTATAAGGACAGACTATAACCAAAAAGAAAAGAGAGCTAGTATTGATTGCTAGCGGGCTATCGTAGCTAGTATAGGTTAGTTATAGTAAGGGAATGGCTAGATATAGGGCATAACCCCTATACTAGTGCTAGGTATAACCCTAGTCAGGATATAGGGCTATAACGCCCCGTATCTAGGAGAGTAAGAAAGAGAGGGAGAGAGGATATATATTATCAATCATCACTATAGAAATCGTACTTGTTAATTTGCTCTTTCTCTGTCTTGCTGTTCTTGTTCCTTACTATCGACTAGAAGCCTTTCACTGTAGTGAGAGCGAATCGATAAGATCACTATTATTAAGAGGTTCGTTCGTTATAAGCTGATTAGGCGCTATAACTTCTATAGGCTTAGGTGCAAAAATAGGCTCTATAGTTTGGGGAAACGCCTCTGGTAATTCAGGCTTTCTAATAGATATAGTAGGCCTAGTAGACTCTACTATAACCGGATTTATAGGCTTATCCGGTGAGGGTTCATCTAATTCACTATCGGAAGAAGATTCGTAGGGTTCTAGCTTACTAGGTCCTATTTCTATACTAATAGGCTTTTCAGTATTAAGATTAGAAGGGTCTGGGCTGACAGCCCCCTCTAAATCTAAGTCTAGGTCTACTAATTCCCCCTCTAAAGCCGTATTATCAGTAGGCTGACTTAGTACTGTATTATCCTCTATGAACTTAACAGTAGAGGTTTTAAGTACTGCTCTTCTAGACGGTATATATACTAGGTAGGTCTTAGAACCTAATATCGCTAGTAATTTACACTCTTCCGTTCTAGAGGTAAATTTTAACGATTTAGACCGTTTTTCTAGAGGTATAATCGCCTCTCCTCTAGCGCCTATAGCCCTATAGCGCTCTAGGTTAGGTATATATGGAATACCAGGCTCTAGCTCGTCAAATAGCGCCTGGAAAGGAGTGGTTTCCTTATTAGTTATAGCTGTACTATTAACTAATTCTACTATAGCCTCCAGTATAAAGCACTACAAATACTGGGGTAAAGCGTTACTAAGAATAGTACACCTTACACGGTCTAGTATAACTCTAACTGATCGTTCTACTAAGCCGTTCTGCTCGTGGATATAGGGGGCAGAAGTGTAAAATTTAATACCCCTTTTAGCTAACTAAGTAGTTAATAAATCAGTTATTTTAGTGCCTCTGTCAAAGTGGAATTTAGTAGGATATCTACTAAATCTATTCCTTAGGCCCCTAAAAAAGCCCTTAATAGCGTTAGCTACTATAGGGCCTGATTTATTAGGTAGGTTAAAAACCTACCTATACCTACTTTTACGGTTAACTAGAAGTAAGACTATAGGGTTTCTATTATAAGGCCTAGGCCTAATTTTAACAGTATCCCCCTCTATTGAGTCTAAGACCCTAGGTGGGTTAGGTATTAAAGCCTTACTAACCCTTCTCACTACTTTACCTCAATCACAGCTAGAGCAGTGAAAATCAGCTTCCTTTATTTTATCAAAATTAGGCAGCCTTTTAGTAATACTAGAGGTCTTTTTCAAAAGACGTAGGCCTATATGGCCTAGCCTAACCTGCTACAATTTAGCTAAATTAAGTAGATTATAGTAATCTCGCTGACCTATATTAGGCTCCTTTAAAGTAGGGCTAGATATAGCCTTTTCTACTTTATTCCCCTTTATAACTAGCTCTCTTAGCACACGGGGCAGGTCTCCAGTGCCAGTTAAGGGCTCAGGCTCCCTAGTCTTACGGGGCCTTTGATAGGGGGCCTAGGCAGTGGCTAAGGGCTCTACAGGCCTACAGGGCCTTTTCCCCCTTAAAGAAGGTCCTACACCTTCTAAAGTAGTACCCTTAGCCGGAGAATTCCTTAGCTTATAGCGCTTATTAGGCTCTATAGCTTCGGATACTATAGCATCCTCTATAATAGGTCTATAGTCTTCCTTTCTAATAGAATTAGAAGGAATTTCCACTACTATCTTTTTACGCTGCGGCTCTATACTTTTAGTAGCATAACTAGAAAGGCCTAAAGGAAAAGCAAAATTTGCATGTAATATAGGCTTAGAGCTGCCTTTAACATCAAGAAAAAATCCTGATTTCTTAAAGTCTAGTACAGCTATACAGCGTCTATCACCCCTGTAAAGGGTTTCCTTTATAAGGCAACCTCCCGAATCATAGTGCCTAACCCCACTAACAATATTTATATCAATATTAGGTAGGTATAAGACGTTATCTAATACTAATTTAGTATAGGTAGGGGGGGCCTTTCTAGATAATACTTCTAGTGTAATAGAGCCTATACCAGCCGGGCTTACAGGGCTATTTCCAGTGTTAATAGGGCGTAACTGGCCTGTGTTAGGCGTAAAGGCAGTAAACCGCTCTTTACTATTACTGATATGGTCTGTAGATCCCGTATTGTATAGCCAACTATTATAAAGAGCGGGGTCTCTAGGGCGTCTTCTAGGCTTATTATCTTTATATTTTGCCTTGTTATTAGAAGAGGTTTTTAGGCCTTTTCCTTTAAAGTCCTTACGCTTCTTATACCCTTTTAACGCTAATAGCTGTGCTAATTGGGTATTAGAATCGCTAGAAGAACTAGAATTAGAACTAAAGTTGGATTCCTCTTCTTCTTCTTCTACAGCTAGGTTATAGGACCCTAGTATAAAGGAGGCTTGTTCAGCACTTTTAGCACTATAATTCTGCCCTTCAACATTATAACTAGCCTTCTTCTTACCCTTTTTCTTATTTTTACCCTTCTTACTAGGGTTAGAATTTGAATTAGGGGTTGAATTAGAGCTATTAGCTACGTGAGCTGCTCTATACGCCTCTGTAGCCGGGTTCCTAGATTCTTCTAAAATATCAGCCATTAGATATTCTATATTAAGGCTAGAGGCTATAAGGCCTAGCATTCTAGCCTGTCTTATAGAGCTCTTTTAGCGTGATACCTAGCTAGGAAACTTAGATTCTAGAGCCTTAAAATACTGATTTAGTATTAAAGAGGGATCTATATCTATTTTAGCCATGGTAAGCTTAGCAAGATAGCCGTTAAATTCAGCATTAAAAGCTGATAAGCCTTTTTTATAGATACTAAAGGTAAGGGCGTAGAATTCGTTATAGACGTCCTCCTTTTTAGACTCTATAGGTCGGCTATACTGCCTAACAAGCAGCTTAAAGGCCTCAGAAGGTATATGAATCCACGATATAGCAGCCCTAGGGCCACTAGATAAGCTATCACGTAGAAGCATTAAAAGAACAGCTTGATCAGAGTCGCTATAAGTGTTAGATATATCAGGGTTTTCTAAAAAATTAGATATCCCTAACGCTCTTAGCACTATACTTAAAGCCTAAATCCACTGTTCAAAATTGCTTTCCCCGCTAAGCTTACTATCGTCTGGTATAGTATAGGCCTTTTTAGAAAGCTCCTTTACTATACTACTAGTAATAGTATCCTTAAAGCCTTCCTTAGACCCTGTATCTATAGGGGGGTCTAAATTACTAGTAGCTGTATTATCTACAGCCAGCCCTAGATAGGGCTCTTTCCTAGGGGGACGTGGAGGAGAATCTAAATCCATAGTACCGCTAAAAGGATCAAATCTAGGACTATAGCTAGTCTTTCCAGTAGCAGCAGCATTGCTACTATTAGTTAAAGAAGCTAAAGTAGAAGATATGTTCTTTATAGCGCTAACGCTATCCTCGACAGAGGCTTTTAGGGTATTTAGACTTAAAAGTAGTATTTTTATATCACTAGATTGGCTAGCTATAACTCGCTCATAAGATTTTATATGCTGTTTTAGGACTTCTATAACCTCGCTATAGTCTTCGCCATCTTCCTTATCTTCTGATAGGGTTCGTATAGATGGTAGAGGCCTAGAAGATTGCCCTGGATCAGCTAGGTTACTAGCCCTTTTAGGCGCTATACCCTTCCCTTTAGCTTGATCCGCCATTGTAAATAGGCTACTATTTACTTTATAGTACTAGCTAAAGCACTTAATTAGCTTCCAGTTCACTAAAGCTAATTAGCTAGCTCACTAATTATAGTAGTGATTTTCTAGGCTAGTCTTAGCGCTTAGTAGGTTTATAGCGCTGCCTACTTGCTACTTAGTAGGGCTTTCTAGTAGAAATTCTAAACTAGGCTCTAAGGGCTAGAGACTTCGACGTAGGGACTTAACTACCGCCTATAGATATATCTATAGAAAGGGCTCTATAGTAGGGAAATATAGGTCTTTAGCGCTAGAAATTCTAAAACGCTAGCCTTTCTACTTCCAGCTATAAGTAGAAAGGTCTTTTAGTATAGGTAAGTATACTAGCCTAAGTGTATAAGAGCCCCAAATGCTCGTCAATACTATAGGACTTAGATTTCTTAGCGATTTCTCCTTCTAGATTTTCAGGCTTTTTAGTCCTTAAATAGCCTTCAATAAGATGTAATATATAGCTTTTTAGGGCTAATATAGTACTATATTTTCAGCTATAAGAGGCTTAAATAGCCCTATATATATAGGCAGAGGTAGCGCTTTGAAATTGGACTCCAACGATAACTATCCCACAGGCTATCCGGGCTCATAACCTATTAAATGGGTAATCCTATATAAGGATCTGTAACCACTATAGCCTACTAGTAGTAGTCGTATAGGGTACGTAGGGGCAGCAACAGCGTTGATATGGCCTAAATAGCACTTCCTAGGTATATGCTAATATAGTAAAGTAGGGCCCTTTACTGTATTCCCTCTATAAAAGTCCTTATATAACGGTATAGTTATAGGCTATAGCGCTATATTATAGGGGCTTTAAGCTTATATATCACGGCTTTCAGTGGGTCTTATAGGCCTATAAGGCTTATAGTTATAGGTAACGTAGTAACTTGATTTCTAGTCCAAGTAGGTAAGGCTTCGCATTTTCCTTCCCTACATATACCCTCTAGGACCGTTCCTGCCTTCCACACGGCAGGAGCGCCTTAGTAGGTGCATAGCCACTTCCCGAAAAACCAAATAAGCTGGCGATTTTAAATAATCGACTTACGGCTACCTAAGCTGCAGGGTAAGCCGCACGACTTTTCCTGTAAGTTCTGTTTTCGCTCCTGCAGTGCAGGGTAGGTACAGGGTAGGTAGGTGACCTAGTAGAAGAGCCTTTTAAGGCTATTTCTAGCGCTTATACAGCCTAAGGAGGCTGTCTCCACAAAAGTGGGGCATAAATCTAAAAATAGAAAAGCCTTTTAAAGCTATTTCTAGGCTATATAGTGGAGTATATAGCTTAGTCAGCGGTATCCACAAAAGTGGGTCCACCCTCAGAATATAGCTATATATCTAGTAGTTCGAGAACTGAAATCCGTTTTGCCTAAGCTATAACCGTTAGAGCGCTATAGCTTATTTTGTACGTTTAACATTACTAGCGTAATGTGCTTACCGTTATACTGTTTAGAGGTATATCTAAAAGGCGCTAAAGTTATACCTTCTACGCCGGGGATTAGCAACTAGAATTCAACATTCTAATTGGCAAACAAGAAGTTAAGTAATTATAATAGATATCTATTACTCCTATAGAGTCCCCTAAGGGGCTATAAGGGGCTGCTAGCTTATACTTATGCTAGAGGAAAACCGGAAAACGGATGAAAAACCTCCAACGAGCTCAATAAGGCGGGCAACTTAGCAAGAGGAAAAGAGCAGTACTAAAAGAAAAACAACGCAAGGGGAGGCCGTCTAGGAGGCTACTAAGGGAAATCGTACCTATTCCCCTACCTGTCTCCCATAAGAACGCCCTATATCTCAATTAATATAGGGCTTAGGGTAGGGGAATAAGGAAAGGGTCTTATTAGCGAAAGAGGTAAAGGTAGGTCTAGGCTTAAAGCTTAAAAGCTTATAAGCTTAGCCTTATAGCCTTCCCTCTTACCTTAGGCATAGTAGTAAGATACTAGCTATAGGGAAGGGTAGAAGGAAAGCAGTCTAAAGGAAAGGAGGAAGGCCGTCTTAAACAAAAGGAGTAGAAATAAAAGGAAAGAAAAGACTTAGAGCATATCTATATCCTCCTCCTTTATAGAGCCCCTTGCCGGCTCTAGGGAGGAGGGTATAGGTATAGCTGTAGCTATAGCTGTAGGGTTGGTAGTAGCGGTGAAGGTAGCGGTAGGGATTTTGTTGAAAGCCTCCCTTATTGTCCTTTGGGAAAGGGGGGCTATAGTAGCGGTAGTAGTAGTAGCGGGTATTATAGAAGGGCGTCTACAGCGGCGTTTTCCAGCTACTACTGTATAGCCCTCTTCTCCTTCTAGCCGGTCATCTATCGATATTACTGGCTTAAGAGGGCCTGGAAGGTCGAAGTTAATAGGCCTATTTTGAAGGTAGGCCTTTACTTATGCCCTATATTTCTTTCTTTTAGGGTATTCCTCTGCCCTAGTATAGTGGTCTCCTTAGCAGTTCCGGCAGTTCTAGGCCCTAGTATAGGCTACTTCGTTGGTGTACTTCTTCTTTTCTTAGCTATAGTTATAGCAAAGGGCAGAGGAGTAGCAGTATTTAGCCTTATACCTCTAACGCTAGTAGTTAAAGCACTAAAGGGCCCTAGCCTTATTAATATAAGGCTCTGCTTTTAGGGCCCTATAAGCCCAGAAGATACCGTCTTAACAGGCCTTATAAGCCTCTTGTTAGCTAGAAAAGGCTATAAGTGCTGAAACTCTTGTTCTTTCAATTTAGAGTAGGTGCTAGACTTTAGCTTAGAGGGCTAAGGGATATACTTCTTTTATAGCTGCTAAGAGGCTAGCTTCCGTTATCTAATCAGCTGTTATAAGCCCCTTAACAGCTACTGCCCAGGTAGTGGTATAGAGGGAGGCCTCTAGTAATAAAGAGGCTAGCCAGGCTGTATTTTCCTCTAAGGCCTTCTTTACCTTCTCTTCCTCTATAACCAGTATAAGGTTACCGCTTAGTAGGGTCTTTACCCCCTTAATAGTATGCCCTATTGCCTTCTAAACTGCCTATACAATCTCTAGCGCTAATTTCTGACTAAGGGGGGAGGAGGCTAATCCTAGGTGTATAAGAACTTGTTTTTCTAGGCCTAGTTTAGTCGGCTTTACCCTAGCTGCTAGTATAGTAGCCCAGATACGGCGGGTCTCGGGCTAAGGGGCTAGTTGCTGCTATTATTGTTATTGTTGTTGTTGTTATTGTTATTGTTAGTGCTACTGCTTCTTCTGCTTTTAGGCCTGGCTAGTAAAAGAAGGAAAGATCGGAATTACTGCCTTCTTCTCCTCCTCCTTTAGTATTTGCTTTAGAGCTAGCTTTCTAGCTAGCCCTGTATATTCAACGATTTCCTTAAAAGCCAGGTTATTGATTAAGAGGCTAACTATCGAGTCTATAAGGCTAGAGAAGGTAAGGGCAAGAGTCGACAGCGGTAAAGCTTTCTTCTTTTCTTTCCCCTTTTTTAGGGGGGCGGTAACGGCGTTAGCGGTAGTAGCGTACTAACTGCTAGAAAGCCCTTTAAAAGGGCTATCGAACGATATATCGCTTGGCCTAGTAGCGGCTATAGCGGTAGTAGAATCGGTAGCGGAAGTAGTAGTGATAGCGGTAGTAGTAGCGGTAGTAGTGGCTATAGCTATAGCTATAGCGCTAGAGAGGTAGGGCGCAAACGTATGGCTTGTGCAATCGGGTTTAGGGGTAGGCTTGTTGATTAAGGGGCTAGGGGTAGCGGAAGTAGGGCAAGGGCCTAGAGGGTTAGGGGTGCCAGGGGGGCATATAACTATAGGGCCTATACGCCCCTACTGCAGATTTCTCGCCATGGTCGACCATATCGTACGGTCAGAATCCGACCATAGCGCCGTCGAACGGCGGACAGCGCTGCGGCTAAATTTGGCGTGTATTGTGTCCTCAATTGGACAAGTTCATCGCAAAAGAGTGCAGTCGATTTGGAGCGTTCCTGACCAAGAACGCGTTTTCGGATGTTTGATGTCGGTAAGTTAAGTAATGAGCATTTCCTATTCTGGCAATAAAGGGAGCAAAATGATCTGGGATTTCCTATTTTGGTTAATAAAGCGCTAGCGCAGTTATAAAAGAAGAGTTACCGGTATTGATTGCGGTAAGGGGGGTCAGGTACTAATCCCTATGACTACGCAGTATATAAGCCTTTTGCTCTAGGAATAGGGCATGTACTGCGCTACTAAGCCTCCTGCTCTAGGAAATAGGGCATGTACTGCGCTACTTATGCGATAGCTATAAGTAGTACACCTATGTACTATGTAATGGTCACTAACGAGCGCTCTGCTTAAATATAGGTATTTAAGGGGTGCGCAACCACCCCCTAGATAAAGGGAGACAGACAATCCAGAACCAGAACTTAAACCAGTATTTCCTTGCTGCTCTCTTTGCTCTTATCGTTTTAGATCACTATGATCTCCAGAAACCTACCAATACTAAGGCTTATAAAGGAATGGAAGAATAGAGGGGGTGTTAAACGTACAAAATAAGCTATAGCGCTCTAACGGTTATAGCTTAGGCAAAACGGATTTCAGTTCTCGAACTACTAGATATATAGCTATATTCTGAGGGTGGACTTACTTTTGTGGATACCGCTGACTAAGCTATATACTCCACTATATAGCCTAGAAATAGCTTTAAAAGGCTTTTCTATTTTTAGATTTATGCCCCACTTTTGTAGAGACAGCCTCCTTAGGCTGTATAAGCGCTAGAAATAGCCTTAAAAGGCTCTTCTACTAGGTCACCTACCTACCCTGTACCTACCCTGCACTGCAGGAGCGAAAACAGAACTTATAGGAAAAGTCGTGCGGCTTACCCTGCAGCTTAGGTAGCCGTAAGTCGATTATTTAAAATCGCCAGCTTATTTGGTTTTTCGGGAAGTGGCTATACACCTACTAAGGCGCTCCTGCCGTGTGGAAGGCAGGAACGGTCCCGGAGGGTATATATAGGGAAGGAAATTGCGAAGCCTTACCTACTTGGACTAGAAATCAAGTTACTACGTTACCTACAACTATAAGCCTTACAGGCCTATAAGACCCACTGAAAGCCGTGATATATAAGCTTAAAGCCCCTATAATATAGCGCTATAGCCTATAACTATACCGTTATATAAGGACTTTTATAGAGGGAATATAGTAAAGGGCCCTACTTTACTATATTAGCACATACCTAGGAAGTGCTATTTAGGCCATATCAACGCTGTTGCTGCCCCTACGTACCCTATACGACTACTACTAGTAGGCTATAGTGGTTATAGATCCTTATATAGGATTACCCATTCCAATAACTACAGTCGACTATATTATATAGTTAGAATCCGACTATAGCGCTGTTGAACGGGCAACTGCGCTATAGCCAAATTTAACGTGTATTATATCCTTAATCGGACGAAGTGATTGCAAAAGAGTGCAGTCGATTTGGAGCAGTCCTGACCAAGAACGCGTTTTCGGATGTGTAATGTCGGTCCTATACCGTTATATAAGGACTTTTATAGAGGGAATACAGTAAAGGGCCCTACTTTACTATATTAGCACATACCTAGGAAGTGCTATTTAGGCCATATTAACGCTGTTGCTGCCCCTACGTACCCTATACGACTACTACTAGTAAGCTATAGTGGTTATAGATCCTTATATAGGATTACCCATTCCAATAAATAGTAATAAGTCTATAGAGGAAATTCTCTAGATCTTACTTAATAGACTTTAATAAAGCTAATATAGGCTTAGTCTGCTTTATAACTATAAGAAGTACCTAGTTACAAATATAATCTAAGCCTGCTAAAGAGTATCTAAGCTAAAGATTACCCTGTATAAACTACTAATAAGCTTTGGAGAGCTAGTAGCTATACTCTGCTAGATACTTAACGTTAAAGAAGTAGATTATATATATCGCCAATTCCTAATAGACTATAGGTTTACTACGACGAAAGCTAGGCCTATGAGAAATTATTAGGGTAACCTAATTATAGATTCGATCTTTAAGAGAAACCGGGCCATATATATACAACAACCTAGAGGCGCTATAGGGTATGGAAAGCGAAATAAGCTCTAGCAAGAGAACTACAGTAAAAACCATACTAAAGTAGGTTGTTAAATTTACAGTAAGCTAGACTACTGCTCCTTTATATATAGCTAAGAGGAACAAGTAATAGCTCAGAGCGAATGGCTTAAGCAGAAGGGTATTAATAAAGATCATAGACAATATACGGCGTTCCTCCTTAACTATAAGGGTTTAGACGATAAATATAATATAAAGGAAGAAAATACTAAGCTTAAAGTACAGGTAGATAACTATAAGACTGAACGAACTTAAGGTAAAAACGAAGCGCTAGTAATTAGTTTTAAAGAAGAATAAATAATAGTAACTTACTTTGTAAACTAAGCTTTTCTCTATCTAATTTCTAAAAGCGAATAGCTATATAAAGACAGTAAGAAGGATACTAAGGAAATGGAAGTAGTTTAATTTATACTTGATAAGTATATCGACACTAAATTCCAAAGGATTATACCTAATACTAGAGCTACTAATGTTTCGACTGCTAGACTTTAACAATTCCTTATACTAAAAAAGATAATTGGATTACTTAAGATTAACAAGATATATATAGGAGAAGCGAATATACTTTTCAGGTCTAGGGATTTAAAACGATTACTTAGAACAGTTAAAGTAGAGCTTAACATTGGTTATACGACTTTCTATATATTAGAGACGCTAACCCCTTTTCTTATATATCCAAAGGATATAGACAAGCTAAACATCTACCTTAATAATATAATAAATAAGCTTCTATCTAAGTTAGGGAAGCGTATATACGTTTAGCAAAAATAGGGACATCTATAGATCCCTATAAAAGGGATTAAGCTGCTAAGCATAGCATTTATAGTAGACAACGAGCGTCCTACGCCCCTATAGCTTATAAAGGCCGAACAAAGATATATTTATCAATACTATAGACACCCTATAGTCGACAGATTGTATAAACTACTATAACAAGCAGACTACTAAGTAGAGTATAGTACTATTGAAATGATTAACAAGTTCTGCCATTTTTGCTAGATTAAAGGCTTAGTACTATAACAGTTTAGAATTGTATTATAAGACGACATTTACTTTAACTTTAAGATTGTTATAGACGTCTTAACCATCGATAATTCTAAGGTACTATATATAGTTAGTACTATAACTTTATTCTAAGTAGCCTACTTTCTAAACGATCTTTTAGCTAAGGAGATATAAAAGTGGCTAAAGGAATGTTAGATCGATGTAAACCTTAGACTATCTAATGTTTTATACTATAATAAGGGTACTAATTTCAAAGTACGTAAGTTCTAGATAGAGGCTAAGCTTATAGGCATAACCTATTATTCTATACTAGTCGAAGTATACTAGTTAGTTAGGAAGATTAAGCAGTATTATAGGCTATTAAGATAGGCTTATGATATTATTAAGTCTAAAACCGCTAGAACTTACTTAAAACAACCATGACTATAAGCGGCACTAAGTACAGTTAATAATACCGCTAGCCTAGACAGACTAGTACTAACGCTCTTAGTTCTCGGCGTATATCTACGCCTTACTATAGACGTACTGCCTTCTCTATCCTAACTACGCTAAGTAGGTGGAATTCGGAAGGCTATAATATAATTACGAATCTTAAACGATATAAGGACTATATAAGACGCTCTTATACAACGTAATAGACTAAGTATAGAAGATATACTGCTATACTTACTTAAAGTAAGTACGGAAGTACCCATAATTAGGAAAGCGACTGATAGATCGGACCTTATAAGGTAATCTTAGCTATAGATATAACAGTGATTGTCGATATAATTAATAGACCTATAGAATTTCGGAATATAATAGTTAAGCTATACTACTAGGAGCTAGCGTAGGACGAGCAAGACAATTAGATAGATTCTATTACGCTATCTGATCCCCGTAGGGGATATCTAGGTAGGCTGAACTAGTGCTATAGGAAAACCGTACAACGGGTGAAAAACCTATAACCGTATATAGGAAAAAAGGGGGGGTGTAATAGGGGGTAGGCCAATCTTCACCAGAGTAGATACCGCCCCTTTAGGAGTGTAAAAACATACTGCCTAAAAGGGTATAGGCTAGACCGCTCCTAGCCTCTAAGCAATAGAGTATTCTGGCAGTCTAGTAGCAATAGGGCGAACTAGGGGGCGTATAGCGCCGCTGCCCCCTTTTTCAAGTCTGTAGAGAAAGCTATATATATCCCCTCTTTCCCTTTCCTTAAAGGAGGCCAAAGGGTAGGCCGGGCAACCGTCAAATATATGTCGGATGTCCTCTGTAGCTAGGTAGTAGCGGCAGAGGGGGTTATCAACCCTACGCACCTTATAGGTATATAGAAATCCCCTTAGGCCTATCTTCCTTATATAGGCCTGTATTAGCAGCGAGCTTTCAGCCTTAGAGAGGTTATAGTAGCGTCTTTGGAAGGCCTCCTTAAAGGCCTTAGCTAGGTTCTCCTCTTAAAAGGTAGCCTTGGCTGATTTCTCTAAGAGGCTCTTTATATAGGGGTTGTAACTAGAGGCCCTAGCCTCCTATAGATAGCGATCCTTCTAGGCAGTATAGAGGGGTTCCTTATTAATAGCCTTCTTTAGTTATTAGTAGTACTACTAGGCTGTTACCTCCCTTTTTCTTTCTTACTTTGTACACCCTCCTAGGGGGAGGCTAGTCCTAAGGGTCCTATTTCTAAGGGTAAGGTATAGGGCTTCCTTCTACTTAGCCACCTCTTTCCCTATAGCCCTGTTTATTCTAGCCTAGCTAAAGAAGGAGAGGGCGTTAAGGTAGAGGTTAAGGGGGGGGACGTTAGCCTTATGGTAAAGGCTTCGGACCAGTATCCTTTTATAGGCCCTTATAACCCTTCTAAGGGCCTTATTTTTAGCTGCTAGTAGGCCTCTAGTTATACCTTATAGCCTGTTTAGTGTTATAGGTATAGGGGTATGCTAGGCCGAGGCTACATAGGCTAGGACCGGCCTTATTACTACTATATATAGGAGCCTTGTCTTTTCGATTCTAGGTCCCTAGGTCTTTCTAGCTAGCCTAGTAATAGCAAGGGACTGCGTTTTTAGCTTCTGCCGTAGGGTGCTGGCATAGGCCTTCCAGATAAGCTTAAGGTCTAGCCAAACCCCTAGAAAACGGGCCTTTATAGCTAGTTATAGGGGGGGGGAGTCCCCTATTAGTCCTAGGTTAATAGGGTTGGTCTAGGGCCTCCTTCTAAGGGGGAAGTGTATAAGCTTGCTCTTTGCTGCTAAGAAGGTAACTCCAGCGGTTATTACCTAGTCTAGGCACTCTCTCTAGGCCTCTTCTAGCTATCTAACCATTATTGCAGCTTCTCTGCTAAAGGCTAGTAGGTTGGTATTGTCTATATAGCCTATAGTAGAGATAGTAGGGTATTTTCTCTCTAGTCTTTTATATAAAGGGCAGAGGTATAGGATTAAAAGGATTAGTAAAAGTAGTAAGCCTTAGGGTACTCCTATTAGTACTAGGATTTACTGGCTTTTTTGGCTGTTAAATAGGAGGCTGGTAGTCCTAGAGGAGAGGAATTCCTTTAGCTAGGATAGTAGCCAGGTAGGTAGCCCTAGCTAGTCTAGTATAGCTAGGAGTCTATTATAAGGGATACTGTCGAAATACCCTAATAGGTCTAGCTATAGAAGGGAGGCCCCGGCTTTATACTTCTATACCTCCTGGACCTGAGCTATAAGGAGGTATATAGCCGATTTGATAGACTTATAGCAGCAGTAGCCCTATTATATTACTGGAATTAGCTTAAAAGCCTTAGCTATATCCCTTATCTTAGTCCCTATAACTTTCTCTAGGACCTTACTAATGCAGTTAAGTAGGGCTATAGGGCAGTAGCCTCTACGGGTGTTATAGGTATCTGGCTGTTTTCCTGGTTTAGGGAGGACAATAGTAACTGCTTCCTTATATTCCTATAAATAGAAGCTATAGAGGAAGGATTTCGAGGCTAGTATAGTAAGGGCCTTATATAAGGGGTTGCTACAGGCCTTTAGAAAGCCTATAGGGAGTTCGTCAGGTCCTAGTACTTTCTAGGATTTTGTTATTTTAATAGCCTCTTTTATATCGTCTAGCCTAACCGTCTAGCTAACTAGTAGCCTAGGGCCTATTAGGGGTTCCTCTAGGCTATCCTTTTAGGGGGAAGGGGGGAAGAAGCGTGCTAAAAGGGCTTCTACCTTCTTCTAGAAGGTACTGGCTTATCTAAGGGTTAGTAGCTTAGAAGGGGGTAGGGCGGTAGTACTTTGTAGCCTAGCCTATCTTTCTAGTTGCTAGAGCTTCTTTAGCTTTTCTCTGGCCTTTTATAGAAAGGCCCTTTAGGTCTTTCTCTTACTCTCTCTTATAGCCTTTATTTGCTCTCTCTAGGCTGACTTATAGGTAGTAAGGAGGGCCTAGTTGCTAGGGGAGTGTTAGAGCTGTCTTTCTGCCCTTTTTCTCTTTTAGACTACCTAGTAGATTTTATTATTCTACTAGGGGGTACTCTTCTTTTTAGTAGTTGCTAGGGCTTCTTTAGGGGTTACAGCCCTAGCAATACGCTAGAGTTCCTCTAATAGTTGCCTATAGGCCTTCTAGAGCTTAGCTAGGTTAGAGAGGCGTAATAGATATCTATAGCCCCCTATATTATATATTAGGGAGCTAGCCTCTCTTACTACCCCCTTCTTATCCATCTTCTTCCACTAGAATCAGGGGGGCAGTAGTAGGGTTTCTATAGTCTCTAGGTCGATATCTAGTACCTAGGGGTAGTAGTCTAAGCGTAAGTGTATATCTAAGCTAGTATAGGAGCAGGTAAGGCTACTACTAAGCTAAAAGTGGTTGATAGTAGAGGCCCTACCTGCTTGGCTCCCCTATGGCGCCCTAGTCATAGCGCTGTAGAGGGTACGGAGGGTAAGCCCCTGCTCTACTATTAATAGTAGTAGGTCTTTTAACCTAGGGCTAAAGCGGTTATATTGGTCCTATAGGGGGTGGTCAAGGTTAAAGTCTCTAGCTAGGAGGTAGAGGCCTAGACAGGCATTGATCTTCCCCTTTATTTCTTCTATAAGGAGGGTTAAGCTAGTCTGGGGTTAAGGGTTGTTATATAGGGACTAGACTGTAAAGGGGCTGTTCTTAGTCTATATAGTAGCTCTAGCCCAGTCTAAGCTAGAGCTGTAAGTCTATGTTACTAGCAGGAGTAATTTATAGATATAAAGTAAGGCTTGTCTATTAGGGGTAAAAACAAGGTAGTAGGGGGCTGATCTAGGGTAGTAGGTAGAGTGCTATACCTGCCTATAAATCTAGGGCTCTTGTATAGCAAGTATTTCTTCTCTTACTATAGAAAGTAGTACTTCCTATACCTCCTTTAAGCCCTATACGTTCTAGAGGTATACCTTTATATCTCTATCTCCTCTAGCTGTATAGTAGGCGGTAGTTGTTATATAGTAGTAGCGCTAGCTAGTCTAGTATCTAGGTCTAGTCTAGGTCTAGCATCTAGAGGTCTAAGGGCTCCTATAGGCTCTAGGGTTCTAGTAGGTCTAGTAGCCCCTTTAGGGTTTATAGCTAGTATAGAGGAAAGGGGGGTTTAGCTACTTAGGTGGCTAAAGCAGGTAGTAATTGTACTCTGGTTAGGGGTTAACCCTCTTAATACTATTAGCCAGCCTCTCTATCTCTTCCCTAAGACTATAGTATAGCCTTCCTCCCCCTCCTCTTATAATAGGGCCTACTAAGAGGGATGTTACTACTGTTATTGCTATTACTACTATTGCTGTTAGTACTGATATAAAGGCAGTTAGTCAACGTTAAAGGCCTTAGGCCTAGAATATAGATATCCCTTAGCCTATACCTATACCTCTTTTAGGCAGGGGCAGGCCTCTAAGCAGGCGTGGTAAGCTTAGTGGCAGTTGTAGCAGCGGGGTGCCCTAGAGTAGGTAGGGGCTTCTAGCATAGTATAGCTATTAGCGCTGTAGTTATAGCAGATCTCTTCTTTGCTCTGGCATACCTTAGCCCTATAGCCCTATTTCTAGCACTATAGGTATTAGATAGGCTTAGCTTTGTCGATCTAGGGCTCTGCTTCTAGGGCTTGGCAGCTCTAGAAGACCCCCTTTTTATAGGCTTTCTAGGCTACCTCTAGGGAGGTAAAGGCTATTAGTACCTTAACCCTAGTCCGTTCTAGCCCTTAAGGGTACTAGACCTTTGCCCTAACCGCTATAGGGTATTGCTTCTTAGCTTCTTCTAGTAGACCTTCCTCTATAACCTAGTTATAGACTATAAGGCCCTTAACCGCTACTGCCTGGGTTATAGTATATAGGGAGGCCTTCTTGCTAAAGGCCTTTGTAATCTAGGTAGTATTGCTCTCTAGGCTCTTCTTTATCTCTATATTCTCTATAACTAAAAGGAGGTTACTGCTAGAGAGCGTCTAAACCCCCTAAACTACTAGGCTAGAAGCCTGTTAGATAGCCTATACTACCTCTAGGGCAGATTTAGCAAGCACCTATTGCTAGGCTAAGCCTAGTTGGATAAGTACCTAGCGCTCTAGGCTAGGCCTAGTTGCCTTACTAGCTATTAGCTTACTAGCTATATTAGCCTAGGTAGGGGCTATAGGCTAGGAGTAGCTAGGCTGTTACTGCTATTACTACTATTATTACTAGTAGTAGCTAGGCTGCTAAGGGTATTGCTAGTACTATGGCTTAGGCGTTGCTAGGGCAGTAGGGCGGTTTTAGGGTACTAGAGCTGCTGCTATACCTAGGGCTTCTCTAGGTAGGTCCTAGAGCAGGGCTATAAAGGCAATTTGCCTAGCTTTAGTAGTCGCTTCTACTATACTATAGAAGTTAGTACTGTCCTTAGCTAGGCTAATTATCTAGTCTAGGAGGCTAGAGAGCGTAAAGGCGAGCTTAGAGGGGCTAAGGGCAGCCTAGGCAGTTTTCTTGGTTGCTAGGGCAATTTGGTCGGCCTTGGCAGTACTGTTGTTACTTCTTTCTTTCCCTATATTTTTCTCCGATTTTTTCCCTAGCTTTTTTAAGGTTTTCTAGCTAGAAGGGGCTGGGGCTAGGGCGTACTAGCTACCGTTTAGGCCCCTAAGGAAAGGGGCAAAGACGTTGGTTAAAGGGGGGGCGCTAATTATAGGGGCATTAATAGTAGGAGGGGCGCTAGAGCTAGGTGCTATAGGTACTATAGTTATTACGCCTATAGCAGTCTCCTTAGCAGTAGTAGAGGTAGTAGTTTAGCAGTCTTTCATTTCTATATTATTATTTAGGTAGTCTATACTTAGGGGTTAGTAGTCTGTACTTAGGGGCTGGCTTAGGGGGTTGTTATTGTTATTATTAACCATAGGTAGGGCAGGGTTACTAGGGCGTAGAGCCGCATTAGTAGCCTATACGTAAGGGAATTGCAGTTGCAAAAGGGCAGCTAGGCTCGCCATTTTCTACATTTTTACACGCCTAGGGCTGTCACGCAACCGACAGCGCTACAGCGAAAATTAGCAGGCGTTATATCCTCAATCAGACGGTTCGAATGGATGTGGTTGCACGCGATTTGGTGTAGTTTTAACCAAAAACTCGTTTTTCGTTTTTAGATCCTTGGACCAACAAGATAAATATCACGAGCAAGACAATTAGGCTAGGGCTAAGCGGCTAGAGCTATTCTAATATCTTTAGCCCGAGTAGCCTTGCTAGTATGGACAACCCTAAAAGAACCTAGGACCTACTAAAAACTTTATTTCGGAAAAAGAGAAGCGCGACTACGATCTTACGCTTAAACTATTAGCTAAAGGCAAGATTACTATACTTAGTATACTATTCTAAGAATCTAATAAAATAAAACTAAACTTACTTCTAGCAGCTAAGGTAATTAAAGCGATCTAGATGCTAGTAGATATATTAGGCTACTAGATCTTTAAGTTAAAGATTATCCGGAATGTAAAAGACAAGCTTACTTTACTATATAAGAAATTACGCTTTATAGCTTAGAGATTCGGCAATAAGGATAAGAAGTACCTTCTTACTTAGTTACTAATAATCTAGCGCTATATATAGCGACTTATACTCTTACTATTCCCAATACTATAAACGCGCTTTAGTTTTAAGGTATAGGTGCATAATGTAATCCAGGCTTATACCTAAGCTAAGTTATAGCTAGTAAGGAAAGTAATTCTTCTATTATCTAATAAGCTTAAGATGCTATATCCCTCTAATACTATCTTACTTGTTAAAACCCTATTATATAGGCTGGCCAAAGCTGGCCTATACTAGTAGGTAACATATGTAAACTTGTATATTAAATACCTTGATCTTAAACCAAGTGCCTTTAACCTATACCTTATAATTAGCAAGATATAAATTAAAGGCGGATTTAGAATCGTCGGCCTATAAACTAATAATACGCTTAATATTAGCGAGTAAGCCTTTACTAACAAGGAGAAGCTCAAGCTGGATAAGGCCGGCTTTAAGTGTAAGCCGCTAGTATTTTTAACAGACAAATCAATTACAGACTTTAACAGATATAGGCTTGAAATAATCATAGATGCTATTAAGATTTAACAAAAAGGGTAAGCTATGCAACTTAAACTTATAAACCTAGAGGTAAAAACGGCGAAGCAAGTATACGTCGAACAACGCATATATAGTACCTATATTACTACAATTTACTAGCTAGAAGCGACTTTCAACTTATTAGTAGCAGTATAGTTAACTAAGCCTAATATAACCAATATTACTAAGCTTAACGCTCGACTGTAATAGTAGATCGATAACTTAATATACAGACTATACTACCTATAACTCAAACCTAAGATAGCTAAGCTCTTTATCTTTATAGATAGATTATTCGCTAATAATACTTATATAACATTGCAAATTAGATTCGTTATTATATTTAGAAATAAGATAAGCAGTATAAACGAGTTTAACTTATATAGTAATATTATATACTAGTCTTTGACTAAGTACAAGTAGGTAGTGTAAAGCGTTTTAGCAAGTAAGATATGTAGAATAGTAAGTAGGTTTAATCTCAGGTATATCCTATATTAGACACTTGCTAAGATCTACTTAGGCCTAGGTCTACTATTGCTACTACTAATCGTTGTTTATACAGACTTGTTTAGCTTATATAAGTACCTAGTAAAGCTTGGAATAATAGTAGAAAAGCGCCTTATAATTAATATAATAGTACTATAGCAGAGCTACAAAAACCGTAAATTGCAGAGATCAGGTAGATTAGTAGCGACAACAACCTAGCTGACGCTATAACTAAGTATATGCTAAACAAGACGCTTAAAGGCTTATTACTATAAATATAGCTAAGATCAGAATAAAAGGCTAGGTTTAACAACTAGCCGAATAATAAGAAGAGCCTATATAACTTAGAGCGAGATTGCTAGTGTAAAAGACAAAGACTGCTAGGACGATTTATTTATAGTATAATAAGGAATATAAGGTAAAGCGCGAAACGATCTTAATTTATACTTTTATAGCTAGTGTAATACGCGCATTAGCGCCCCCTACCCCCTAATTACAATAATAAAATATCAACGGCCTTGCTTATAGCAGCTATTGCTATAAGATTTTTCTATATAGGTATTATGCCTGCTATAGGCGCTCTATACTTAATAAGAGCGTATACCTTATCTACTAAGACTAAGGTATATTTAGCGCTATTACACTATATTTTCCAATCTTATAACTAATAAGTATTACAATCAAACAATAGATATATCTAAAGATTGTAACTTACTTTAGCCTTAGTAGCTAGATTAGAGCGGAGCTCTGAAAAGCGGTCTAAGAACGGACAGACCAACTTAGGGCTTTAATATATATTAGGAACAATAATATAATAGAAACGATACGCAAATAGAGCTTATATCAGTATATATAAGTACCTGGACAAGCACCGCTAGCACTAAAGGCCATAGCCTAACATATAGTCGTAGCACGCTATATATAGCGTAAAATTGCCAGACTTATCAAACAAGTCTTTAATACCCGCTAGAAGCAAGTATAGGTAGCTAAGGCAGACAATAGCGTATACAGTACTATATAGGCTATAAACTTTATATATGTTAGTAATATTAATAACAAGGATAATAAGAGTAAGACGCTTACCCTTTAGTTTACAAATATAAGCGTGTAACAACCTCTTACAAGGCTTAGTACAATCTGACATGCTATATATATAACAGCTAGAGCAGATAATGGATTTATCTAAGCTTTCGCCGGACAACGAGCTTGCTATTACTGCCGCTAATATTGCTACTAGTAGCGCGGGCATATACGTAGCGGCATATAGCGTTATACGCCGTATATACATAGCTGCTACTACTGCCTTCTTTATAGCTAGCAACGTAGGTAGAGAGTACTTAGCGGGCATAGCAAACGTTTTATATATAGCAACCTCTACCTTATATACCGCTGCCTCCTCCGCCTCCTCCTTATACTAACGCGTAGCAGCCTACGTAAGCAGGACGCACATACGTATAATCAGCCCCTTAGAATCAAAGGGCGTAGAGTCGGCGTTAGTACAGCCACCTATAAACTCGGGCTATACAATAAGTACAGCCATGTCCGTAGCGTCAGGATCTTCGCTATTGTTACTACCTACTCTACTCTTCTAGTCGCTGTTATTAGCGATAGTACGCTTAGATGTATCTAAGAATGTATTATTATTGCCCTTCCAGGTAAGATACTTGTTAAGAGTGTTAGTTATAAGTATATTAAGGGCATTACCGCCCTTATCCTTAGTATATATATAGGCGTCGCCGCCTATGCTCCTATAGAAGTACCTACTCTACTTATCATTAAAATCCAACACTACGAACAATAAGATCAGTATACTTAATTATTAGTATATAATAATAAGTAACTTACTTATTACTACTAGTACTACTAATACTACTACTACTATTACTATTGCTATTACTGCTACTACTACTACTACTACTATTGTTATTACTACTACTACTAGTATAGATCGTAGGGAGGAAGAGAAGAGGTAGTATATAGTAGGAGAACCTGCCTGTTTATAGGTTTAGGGCAAGAGCGTTCGGAGTTTATAATCAGCTAGCCTAAAGCTCTGGATTTTCCTATTATAATTCCTATTTAGGACTATAAGCTTTTGCAATAATAGTTACCGGCGTAACGCGCTTACTATTACGCTGTTTAGGGGCATATCTAAAAGGCGCTAAAGTCGTACCTTCTATGCTAGGGATCAACGACTAGAATCTAACATTCTAATTAGCAAACGAGAAGTTAAGTAATCAGCTTTTCCTATTCTAGCAACAAGTGGAGCGAAGTAATCTAGGATTTCCTATTTCGGTTAATAAAGCGCTAATACAGTTATATGAAAAGAGTAACTAGTATTAATTACAGTAAGGGGGATTAAGTGCTAATCCCTATAACTATATAGCATATAAGTACCTTGCTCTAGGGAATAGGGCGTATACTGCGCTACTTGTACAACAGCTATAAAAAGCGTACCCGCGTACTACATAATGGTCGCCAACGAGCGCTCTACTTAACATAGGTGTTTAAGGGATACGCAACTACTCCCTAGATATAGGGAGACATAAAAATCCAGAACTAGAACTTAAACTAGTATTTCCTTGCTACTCGCTTTGCTCTTATCGTTTTAGGTCACTACGATCTCTAGAAACCTACTAACAATACTAATCCCTTAATAGTCTTATAACTACTGTTCTCTTCTATACTATATAGCGTCTTCTAGGATAAAGAAGCTATATTGATAGCTATAAACTTTAGGGCTAAGCTTTTAAGTTCAATAGGGTAAACCTTATTAATAAATCAGGTAATATGTCGATATAGTTAGGTAGGTCCTTATAAAGCGCATATACGATATATTTTACTAGCTAGAAGTAAAGGGGTAGTCTTAGCAAAAATACGTATTTTTATAGCTTCTAACCATTATAGTACTTAGGCACCAAATCAGCGATCTAGGGCTAGTAAGTAATTCGTAATTCTGAGCTAGTGGTTAATTGTATAGCTAGACCGACACCTAAAAACGAAAAACGAGTTTTTGGTCAAAACTACACCAAATCGCGTGCAACCACATCCATTCGAACCGTCCGATTAAGGACATAACGCCTGCTAATTTTCGCTGTAGCGCTGTCGGTTGCACGACAGCCCTAGGCGTGCGAAAATGCAGAAAATGGCAAGCCTAGCTACCCTTTTATAACTGTAATTTCCTTATATACAGGCTACTAATGCGGCTCTACGCCCTAGCAACCCTGCCCTACCTATAGCTAACAATAATAATAACAACCTCCTAAGCTAGCCTCTAAGTACGGACTAACCCCTAAGTATAGACTACCTAAATAATGATATAGAGATAGAAGACCGCTAAACTACTACCTTTACTACTACTAAAGAGACTGCTATAGGTATAATAACTATAGTACCTATAGTACCTAGCTCTAGCGCCCCCCCTACTATCAACGCCTCTATAATTAGCGCCCCCCTTTTAACTAACGTCTTTGCCCCTTTCCTTAGAGGCCTAAACGGTAGCTAGCATGCCCTAGCCCTAACCCCCTCTAGCTAGAAAACCTCGAAAAAGCCAGGGAAAAAATCAGAGAAAAATACAGGGAAAGAAGAAAACAACAATAGTGCTGCTAAGGCCGACTATATTACCCCAACAACCAAGAAAACCGCCTAGGCTGCCCTTAGCCTCTCTAAGCTTACCCTTATGCTCTCTAGCCTCCTAGACTAGATAATTAGCCTAACTAAGGACAGTACTAACTTCTATAGTATAGTAAAAGCAACTACTAAAGCCAGGCAAATCGCCCTTATAGCCCTGCTCTAGGACCCGCCTAAAGAAGCCCTAGCTATAGTAATAGCTCTAGCACCCTAAAACCGCCTTACTACCCTAGGAACGCCTAAACTATAGTACTAGTAATACCCTTAGTAGCCTAGCTACTACTAGTAACAATAGTAGCAACAACAGTAACAGCCTAGCCACTCCTAGCCTATAGCCCCTACCTAGGCTAATATAGCTAGTAAGCTAATAGCTAGTAAGGTAACTAGGCCTAGCCTAAAGCGCTAGGTACTTATCTAACTAGGCTTAGCCTAATAACAGGTACTAGCTAAATCTGCCCTAGAGGTAGTATAGGCTATCTAACAGGCTTATAGCCTAGCTGTTTAGGGGGTTTAGACGCTCTTTAGTAGTAACCTCCTACTAGTTATAGAGAATATAGAGATAAAGAAGAGCCTAGAGAATAATACTACCTGGATTACAAGGGCTTTTAGAGAGAAGGCCTCCCTATATACTATAACCTAGGCGGTAGTAGTTAAAGGCCTTATAGTCTATAACTAGGTTATAGAGGAAGGCCTATTAGAAGAAGCTAAAAAGCAATACCCTATAGCGGTTAGGGCAAAGGTCTAGCACCCTTAAGGGCTAGAAAGGACTAGGGTTAAGGCACTAATAGCCTTTACCTTTCTAGAGGTAGCCTAGAAGGCCTATAAGGAAGGGGTTTTCTAGAGCTACTAAGCCCTAGAAGTAAAGCCCTAGATCGACAAAGCTAAGCCTATCCAATGCCTATAGTGCTAGAAATAGGGCTATAGGGCTAAGGTATGCCAGAGCAAGAAAGAGATCTGCTATAACTATAGCGCTAATAGCTATACTACGCTAGAAGCCTCTACCTACTCTAGGGCACCCTACTGCTACAACTGCCGCTAAGCTTACCACGCCTGCTTAGAGGCCTGCCCCTGCCTAAAAGAGGCATAGGCATAGGCTAAGGGATATCTATATTCTAGGCCTAAGGCCTTTAACGTTAACTAACCGCCCTTATACTAGTACTAATAGCAATAGTAATAGCAGTAACAGTAATAATAGCAACAATACCCCTCCTAGCAGGCCTTATTATAAGAGGAGGGGGAAGAAGGCTATACTATAGTCTCAGGGAAGAGACAGAGGGGCCGACCAACAGTATTAAGAGGGTTAACCTTTAACCAGAGTATAATTACCGCCTGCTTTAGCTACCTAAGCAGCTGAACCCCCCCTTTCTTTATACCAGCTATAAGCCCTAAAGGGGCTACGAGACCTACTAGAACCCTAGAGCCTATAGGAGCCCCTAGACCCCTAGATACTAGACCTAGAACGGACCTAGATATTAGACTAGCTAACACTACTACTATATAACAACTACTACCTACTATATAGCTAGAGGAGATAGAGATATAAAGGTATGCCTCTGGAACGTATAGGGCTTGAAGGAAGTATAGGAAGTACTGCTTTCTATAGTAAAAGAAGAAATACTTGCTATATAAGAGCCCTGGATTAATAGGCAGGTATAGTACTCTACCTACTACCCTAGATCAGCCCCCTATCACCTTGTTTTTACCTCTAACGGACAAGCCTTACTTTATATCTACAAATTACTCCTGCTAGTAACATGGACTTATAGCTCTAGCTTAGACTGGGCTAGGGCTACTATATAGACTAAGAACAGCCCTTTTACAGTCTAGTCCCTATATAACAACCCCTAACCCTAGACTGGCCTAACCCCCTTTATAGAAGAAATAAGGGGGAAGATCAACGCCTGTCTAGGCCTTTACCTTCTAGCTAGGGACTTTAACCTTTACCACCCCCTATAGGACTAATATAACTGCTTTAGCCCTAGGTTAGAAGACCTACTGCTATTAATAGCAGAGCAGGGACTTACTCTTTACACCCCCTATGGCGCTATAACTAGGGTGCTATAAGGGAGCTAAGTAGGTAGGGCCTTAACTATTAACTACTTCTAGCTTAGTAGTAGCCTTACCTGCTCCTATACTAGCTTGGATATATACTTACGCTTAGACTACTACCCCTAGGTACTAGATATCGACCTAGAAAATATAGAAGCCCTACTGCTACCCCCCTAATTCCAGTAAAAGAAGATAGATAAGAAGGGGGTAGTAAGAGAGGCTAGCTCTCTAATATATAATATAGGGGGCTATAGATATCTATTACGCCTTTCTAACCTAGCCAAGCTCTAGGAGGCCTATAGGCGACTATTAGAGGAACTCTAGTATATTGCTAGGGCTATAACCCCTAAAGAAGCCCCGGTAACTATTAGAAGGAGGAATACCCTCTAGTAGAATAACGAAATCTACTAGGTAGTCTAGAAGAGAAAAAGGGCAGAAAGACAGCTCTAACACTCCCCTAGTAACCAGGCCCTCCTTACCGCCTATAAGTCAGCCTAGAAAGAGCAAATAAAAGCTATTAAAGAAAGTAAGAGGAAGACCTAGAGGGCCTTTCTATAAAAGACTAGAGAAAAGCTAGAGAAGCTCTAGTAACTAGAAAGATAGGCTAGGCTACAAAGTACTACTGTCCTACCCCTTTCTAAGCTGCTAACCCTTAGATAAGCTAGTACCTTTTAGGAGAAGGTAGAGGCCCTTTTAGCATACTTCTTCCCCCCTCCCTCTAGGAGGATAGCCCGGAGGAACCCCTAATAGGCCCTAGGCTACTAGTTAGCTAGACGGTTAGGCCGGACGATATAAAAGAGGCTATTAAAACAATAAAACCCTAGAAAGTACTAGGACCTGACGGACTCTCTATAGGCTTTCTAAAGGCCTGTGGTAACCCCTTATACAAGGCCCTTACTATACTAGCCTTAAAATCCTTCCTCTATGGCTTCTATCTATAGGAATATAAGAAAGCGGTTACTATTGTCCTTCCTAAACCAGGAAAACAGCTAGATACCTATAATACCCCTAGAGGCTACCGACCTATAGCCCTGCTTAACTGTATTAGTAAGGTCCTAGAAAAAGTTATAGGGACTAAGATAAGGGACGTAGCTAAAGCTTTTAAGCTAATTCTAGCAACGTAATAGGGCTACTGCCGCTATAAGTCTACCGAATTAGCTATATACCTCTTTATAGCTTAGGTCTAGAAGGTATGGAAATATAAAGCTAGGGCCTTCCTCCTATAGCTAGACCTATTAGGGTATTTCGACAGTATCCCTTATAATAGACTCCTAGCTATACTAGACTAGCTAGGGCTATCTACCTAGCTACTATCCTGGCTAAAGGAATTCCTCTCCTTTAGGACTACTAGCCTCTTATTTAACGGCCAAAAGAGCCAGTAAATCCCGGTACTAATAGGAGTACTCTAAGGCTTACTACTTTTACCAATCCTTTTAGTCCTATACCTATGCCCTTTATATGAAAGACTAGAGAGAAAATACCCTGCTATCTCTACTATAGGCTATATAGATAATACCAATCTACTAGCCTTTAGTAGAGAAGCTATAACAACGGTTAGGTAGCTAGAAGAAGCCTAGAGAGAGTGCCTAGACTAGCTAATAACCGCTAGGGTTACCTTCTTAGTAGTAAAGAGCAAGCTTATATACTTCCCCCCTAGAAGAAGGCCTTAGACCAACCCTATTAACCTAGGACTAATAGAGGACTCTCCCCCCCTACAACTAGCTATAGAGGCCTGTTTTCTAGGGGTTTGGCTAGACCTTAAGCTTACTTGGAAGGCCTATGCCAATACCCTATAGCGGAAGCTAAAAATACAGTCCCTTGCTATTACTAGGCTAGCTAGAAAGACCTAGGGACCTGGAATCGAAAAGACTAGGCTCCTATATACAGTAGTAATAAGGCCGGTCCTAGCCTATATAGCCTTGGCCTGGCATACCCCTATACCTATAATACTAAATAGGCTATAGAATATAACTAGAGGCCTACTAGTAGCCGAAAACAAGGCCCTAAGGAGAGTTATAGGGGCCTATAAGAGAATACCAATCCGAAGCCTTTACTATAAGGCTAACGTCCCCCTCCTTAACCTCTACCTTAATATCCTCTCCTTCTCTAGCTAGGCTAGAATAAACAGGGCTATAGGGGAAGAGGTGGCTAAGCAGAAGGAAGCCCTATGCCTTACCCTTGGAAATAGGACCCCTAGGACCAGCCTCCCCCTAGGTAGGCGTATAAAGTAAGAAAGAAAAAGGGAAGTAATAGCCTAGTAGTACTACTAATAACTAAGGAAGGCTATTAACAAGGAACCCCTTTATACTGTCTAGAAGGATCGCTATTTATAGGAGGCCAGGGCCTCTAGTTACAACCCCTATACGGAGAGCCTCTTAGAGAAATCAGCTAAGGCTACCTTTTAAGAGAAAAACCTAGCTAAGGCCTTTAAGGAGGCCTTCCAAAGACGCTACTATAACCTCTCTAAGGCTGAAAGCTCGCTACTAATATAGGCCTGTATAGGGAAGTTAGGCCTAAGGGGATTCCTATATACCTATAAGGTACCTAGGGTTGATAACCCCCTTTACTGCTACTACCTAGCTACAGAGGACATCCGACATATATTCGACGGTTGCCTAGCCTACCCTTTAGCCTCCTTTAAGAAGAGGGAAAGAGGGGATATATATAGCTTTCTCTATAGACTCGAAAAAGGGGGCGGCAGCGCTATACGCCCCCTAGTTTGCTATATCGCTACTAGACTACTAGAATACTCGGTTGCTTAGAGGCTAGGAGCGGTCTAGCCTATACCCCTTTAGGCAGTATGTTTTCACACTCCTAAAGGGGCGGTATCTACTCTGGTAAAGATTGGCCTACCCCCTATCATACCCCCCTTGTTTCCTAAGTACAGTTATAGGTTTTTCACCCGTTATACGGTTTTCCTATAGCACTAGTTTAGCCCACCTAGATATCCCCTACGGGGATCAGATAGCGTAATAGAATCTATCTATCTAATTGTATAGCTAGCGACCTATAGAATGTTCAGCTATACTAAAATACTATGGGTAGGGCATTCGTGTGGCCACGTTGCGTGTGCCGCAGCACTCCTGCAAAATCCACAAAGGTATCCATTGATCTGTGGCTTCTAGCTATCACAGCACTTAGGCACCAGATCAGCGATCTAGGGCCAGTAAGTGATTCGTGATTCTAAGCTAGTGATTGATTGTATCGCTAGCGACCTAGGGAATGTTCAGCTACGCTAAAATACTATGGGTAGAGCATTCGTATGGCCATGTTGTATATGCCGCAGCACTCCTGTAGAATCTACACCATCCCCCTTCTCTGTTTAGACTATCTATAGTCTATATAAAGGAAATCTTGTAATATCAATCTTAGTGTTTTAGGATTAGCTTTTTAGCTAAGCTAATAAGCAGCGGCGATCCTACTATAGTAGCGTTTTGCTTCTATACTATATACTATATATAGGATAACTGTCGTTAGTATATGCTAGGAACAGATTTATACTATTATAGCGATTCGGCAGCTTAATACTACCTAGGGTAGCAAGGCTATATACGTTACCCCTATAATAATACGTTATAGTATAGGGCCTATTATAGAACGGTTCTTACTTATAAGCCTACTGCTGAACTTGCAGTACCTAGTCTCTAGACGCAAAGACTTGTAATAGCGCCTTGCTTTCCTAAGTATAAGCCCGAACGTAGTTATAAGTAGCTTTTAACGACGAGGCATAGCTATGTGCTAATATAGCCTTATATGCCCTAACGTGCTCCTTCTACTAGGTAGTAATCTTATTGTTGGTAGCCTTCTATATATAGGCTATATTGATTAGTGACTAGCGTCGTTCTAGAGGCTCAACGCTATATACTAGGAAGTAGGTGCTATATCTGCTTGGTCCTAGAGTACAGTTCAACATAGTAGTAGCGATCTAGGTAAGCGTAGTAGCAGTTAGATCCGGATATTCTAAGCTATATCAGGTTATAATCGCCTTAAGCTTTTGGTTTGCCTGTTCTACCTGACCGTTACCTTAGGGGCGTAGTAGCGTGACGGACGTTGACTATATACCGTTATACCTATAGTAGCTAATAGCGTTGTATCCTATAAAGCACTATATATTGTTATATATAAGCTGTTAGAGTGCTCTATATATATCCTGAATCTCTTCTAGCATAGTTATTACATTATAGAAGGTCTTAGAGGGCATATAGCGTACTACTATCTAACTAGTCAGGTATTCTACTATTACTAGGATATCTTATTATTACTAGCTAGTATGATTGATTTCCTAGCAGGAGAATATCTTAGGTGTATAGATAGGCTATAGATCCGGTAGAGTT